>VBVQ01003076.1:7378-20873 GCA_011636635.1 Tetramorium simillimum | reverse complement strand
GTTCTGAAGCTTCACCGCGCAAAGGTGAACTTATCAGACGAATAAGTGAAAGTATACTGACTCTAGGCCTTTCACCGCGCATCAGGAAGTGTGCTTTCGGGCCTTTCATTAACTTACGAGGAAGAGTGCTTTCGGGTCTTCCTTTTTTTACGGGGAAGCGTGCTTTCGGGCCTTTCTTTTTTTACGGGGAAGCGTGCTTTCGGGCCTTCCCCAAGGAGCGTAAACAGAAGTCAACTCTCGGGGAGCGTGCTCACCGGGCCTCCTCCTTCTTCAAAGGTCTCTATACCGCCATCACGCCACGGAAAACATTCCGTCGTCCCATCCGGGATGTCTGCACCGGAGCCAAGCCTCCTTTGCCAAACTCTCCACCACGGAAGTATTCTCCCGCTCCACCTCCCTGGCCATGGCTGGATCCCGGAGTCACCTTGGCTCCTTGAAGGCTGAAGAAGATCGAACTGCCACCGTTCGTACCCTTTTGGTCTCGGTTCGTGATAACCGACCAAGGTACACAGACCGATCCTCCCGAAGGAAAAGACGTACAGACGAACCCCATCGAGACCGCTCACCAGGGAGTGCAGACCGATCTCCTCGCCATCCGACACATCGGAATCCAGACAGCAGAGACCACAATCAACGAAGTTAGGACGAATAACCGCGACGCCGCCGTCCAGACAGAAGGCAAGGTGCTAATCATCGAGGACGCTCCGATCGAGAACTTGTCTCAGATCTCACCACCTCCGAGAACACCACCGAAGCGCCCGCGGACTCCAGGAAAGACGTTGTCTTCCATCCAACGCCCTCCAAAACCGCTTAGCCGCACTAAGGCCCTCCTCCTGGAGATCTACGGCCCGGAATTTTTGGCCAAACTCTAGGAGTGCCGGCAAAGCTTAAATCCGTCCTTTTCAGGGCGACCAAAAATATGTAACGATTGGAATAGCTCTCGGAAATAAAATAGTCCAATTTACCACCTCCATTTTTATAAATCCCCGTTTCCCTTTCGTGCATCAAACAGATGGATATGGCTCCTGTACTGGACGCGGAAACGCTTGCCGCATGATGAAAGTTGGCTCGATAGCCAATCAAATCTTCCGACGCGCGGAAAAAGTTAAACTCCATCCAATTTTGATTGGCTATCGAGCTAACTTCCGCCGCACGGCAAACATTAAGGGCTATCGCACACAAAATTGCATAGCCGCACATGCACAACATAAAATCGTCTGGACCAATAAGCATTAAGGCTATCGTACACAAAATTGCATAGCCACATATGAATAGCATTAAATCATCTGGACCAATAAGAATTAAGCATAAATCAATATGGCGACTTTATGCTTGACGTTCATTGGTCCAGACAATCTTGTGCTATGCATACGTACACTCTCGAACAGAAATGCCTACAAGTATGAAGTTGGCCGTATTCAGAGTTTATCTTTCTCCTACTGCCTTCCACATTGAAAAGAAGAAGATAAACTCTGAACGCAGCCAACTTCATGTAGGCATTTTTGTCCGAGAGTGCAGCTATACAAATTTTGTGTTCGATAGCCCTCAAGCTTGTATCAGACTACGGATTGAAATTGAGATTAGATTGGAATTTGACCAATCAAAACAATGTTTACAAAATGACTTCATATTAGCTTTGTTCTAATTGGCTGAATTCCAATTCAATCTCAATTTCAATTCGTAGTCTGATACTGGCTTTAGCCTGTATCAAACTACGCATTGAGATTGAGATTAGTTTGAATTTGACCAATCAACGGCAACGCATGCGGCAATGTGCATCAACCAATCAGTACCCTTGAGTAAAGCTTTTGATTGGTCGACGCACACTGCCGCACGCGTTGCCGCAGCTGAACCGTGTGAATGGAGTCTTAGCTTTACCGCGTCCAAAGAATAATGAAGAAGAGTTGTTTACCGAAACACAATTTTTTTGCCATCCAGAACATATAAACATGAAAGATTAGTATTAACAATATCTTTTGTAACTTTTATTTTTATAAATTAATCCCTTATCACATTTTAGAGAAAGAAAATGTAGTAAATACATCTTTACAAGACGGAGAAAATTATGAAAAGGAGACACAACTTAACGTAAATCAAGATATTCCAATAATTGTACGACAACCTCAAGTTGTACTAACAAGAGTTAAACGTAAAGAATATGAAAAGTATACTAAGAATAATCGACAGCCATTAGCTTCTATTGAAAATACTATTGCGTCAAAAGTAAATATATATTGAAATATATGTACTTATCATAATCTTACACTTTACTTAAATATTACAAAATTTAAAAAAATTTTCTAGATTACACGAAGATACAGAAGAAAAGCACATAAATATTGTAGCTGTTGCAATTAAGTAATGGTATAAACGTATATGTATAATATATGTGACGTATTTTATATTAGAAACGAATCAACAGTTATCTTCCAAAGTATGGCCGACAAACGTTTCCGACTGAATATTAAAAAAGTTATAGACAATCCTAAATGTTCATATATTTAGAATAAGATTGTTCCAAATTCAAACGAATATCGTTGGAATTCGGTTAAGGATTCCGAGACTCGCCTCCGTAATTGTTCTCGCCGGTGTTGTGAGACCATCGATCACGCGCTCAGCCCAGATATTTTGCTGATTCTCATTAGTCAAAAACACCCGGTCTTACGTCGCCGGCAAGTGTTCTGCGCGATTGAAGCAGGAGCTCGAGCGCGAGTCGCGAGCGGATTCATTCGCTTTTCGGAATCTAAGCTGAACGCACACACTTTCGTTCGTATTTGCGAGTCTCAGTAGAACGCTCCGAATATTCGATTCCGTCGGGATCATTTCATTACGAACTCTCTCAAGTTTTCGAGCCATCGCCGGTCCGGCGATTGGTATTATCATTTCGCTCTGTCGCGAGCGATCTCAACGTGTCGGTGAAACGTGACTTTGTATATTTGTTAAATAAACGCTTGTTTGTTGTGAAAATGTGTGGTGTGTAGTGAAAATTCTCCGAGTGGACTTTCTATCTGCCTCCTCGTTCCTGCCGCGGATTTAAAAATTCGCAACACTTACGGCGCGCGCTCACGTCGTGAGCGAGTTCTGGCAAATTCTCTCGCGGGCCGATCGCGTCGTGATCGACTCCCGCACAAGTTTGGTCCTTCGAGCCGGATAAAGTGACCGTGGGTGAAGGACGAATTGCGAGGTGCAGAGAGCATTCAAAGTGTAAAGTCTCGTAATGGCCGAACTCCTAGCGAAGCAGCTAAGAGTGCAACGCTCGATCGAGCGTTTTCTGGACAATTTCAAAAAGATCGGCAAGAATAACTGGACTGCAGCCCGGATTCGCTCAAGAATCACTACTCTAAAGGAACTCTGGTGCTCATATCAGGAGGGACATGACCAGATGACGAGGGCGACTCCGATGACAGCGCAAGCTTCGTTGGACAATCCAATGGAGGATCAGTTTGAGGCCACCAAGGAGATCTACCAAGCGACCTTGGATTTCCTGACCGAGAGCTTAGAAGAATTGAAGCCGTTCGTGAGTCCGAACCAATCTATACTCAGTTCCAGTGTGCGCACTGATGTTTCCGTTCTTTCTTTGTCCCATCTTCCGCCCATCGACTTACATACGTTCGATGGGAGCGAGGATAAATGGGAACATTTTTGTGATCGATTCACTGCGCTAGTTCGCAACCATAAAGAGTTAGACGATTTCACGCGTATGCATTTTTTATCTTCAAAGCTACTCGGTCGAGTTGCTGAGTGCATCGCGCATCTCCCCGTTACAGCCGAGAATTTCGAAATTGCGTGGAACGCCTTAAATGTGCGATTCGAGGATAAGCGGCGATCTCTGAACAATCATATGTCCACGTTACTGAATTTAGCCGCTATAACACGGGAATCTGTCTCCGAGTTGCAGAAATTATTCGATCAAGTTACTATCGCGGTCGCTTCTCTTGAACGCCTGAAACGAACGCCGGAAAATTTGTGGCATGATATACTCGTGTATCTCATCGTGCAAAAGCTCGATCCGGTAACACGTAAAGCGTGGAGTTTGAAGGAAGGGAATCATGAAACCTTTCCCTCCTATGACGATCTCCGTCGATTCCTTCAATCTCGCACGCGGGCGTTGAACGAATACGTAAAGAGCTCGCTCAGCAAGATATCTGCGAAGAATGCCGTTACTCCGCGTATCCACGCCGCCACCGCGTCAGCGAGCACCCAGACGAAGTGTCCGTTATGCCAAGCTAATCATCTTCTCACTGCTTGCCCTATGTTCGTGAGTAAGAATTCGAGTCAGCGTCAAATAATTGCTAAGCAGCATAAACGCTGTTTGAATTGTCTCAGTGACAAACATTCCGCACTAGAATGCAAGAGTAAATATATATGCCGCGTTTGTCGGAAAAAACATCATTCAATGCTGCATGACTACTCGGATACTTGCTCGAGCCCGTCGAACACTATATCGCCGAATTGCTCGTCGTCTCAAATGCCTGACACGACCGCCGCGGTCAACTCCTTACTCACGTCAACCGCGGCGCGTCAACGATCGCAAGTGCTGTTGGTGACGGCCTGGGTTACGGTGCACATGTTATCCGGCCGTACCGCCGTCGTCCGAGCTTTGCTCGATCAGGGCTCCGAAATGACATTTATTTCGGAGAATTTAGCTCAACTTCTCCGCGTAAAGCGCATTCATATGCCGATCTCTGTCACCGCCGTCGGCGGGATTCACGCCGGAACGTTCCGATACGCGACACAGATCTCAATTTCGTCGCGAGAGACTTTCGTTCCGTCGTTCTCAACGACTGCGCTCATTCTCGGCTCGCTGACTTCCTATACTCCTAAACGCAATTTTGATATTGCATCCCTCTCTCACCTCTCGGATTTACCGTGGGCCGACACGGATCCGACAAGTCTCGATCCTATCAATATAATTATTGAGGTGGATCTTTATAACGACATAATTCTCGAAGGCGTACTCAAGGGAGATATCGGGCAGGCTATTGCTCAGAACTTCGTTCTCGAATGGGTTATTTCGGGACCCATCACCTTGTCAGAGAACGATGCGCGCTCTAATGCAACAGTACATTCCGTTAATTGTTCGCTCGCTCGTATTACCGCGCATCAAGTATTCTGCTCTCTTTCGCTCGATGAAGAGCTTCGGCGTTTTTGGGAGATCGAAGAACCTCCACGTCAATTAATTCTTACCCCTCAAGGGCAGCGTTGTGAAGAGCATTTTCGCTCGACCCATACTCGCGATGCCAACGGATGATATGTTGTCCGTCTCCCTTTTAAAAAAGGGCCCTCCGATCGAGATCGGTAATTCGAGAATTCGTGCCGAAAAATTACTAAATGCATTGATGCGTCGGCATCAAAAGAATCCGTCGCTGGCAACGAAATATCATAACTTTTTTGCAGAATATGAAAGTCTCGGTCACATGCGCCCCGCGACCGCTCCTCATGGTCAGCTAGACTAACAAGTATATATTCCGCATCACGGGGTGTTACGAGAAAATAGTGCGACCACGCGTCTCCGCGTCGTATTCAACGCTTCGAGCGCTACTTCAAACGGAACGTCATTGAACGATTTTCTACACGTCGGTCCGAAGTTACAGACGGACATCATGTCGGTCATATTGCAGTGGCGACGTTACAAATTCGTATATTCTGCCGATATCGCGAAAATGTATCGCCAGATTCGTATCGATCATCGCGATATCAATTATCAGAGAATTTTGTGGACACCGCCATCGTCTAAATCTCCAATCAATTACTCACGGTGACCTACGGAATGTCATGCGCGCCGTTTCTCACCCTTCGCGTTTTGAAACAGTTAGTCGACGACGAAGGTCAACATTTTCCCCTCGCGATACCGGTTCTTCGCGATAATATTTATGTTGACGATGTCCTGTTCGGCGCGGACAACACGGATGTTGCTCGGGAAACGCGAGACCAAGTTATTTCGATATTAAAGCGCGGCGGCTTCGAACTTCGAAAATGGGCCAGCAATTCGCCCTCTCTACTGACCGATATCGATGCCGCGGATCACGGTTTAGCAGGAAAAAGGCCTTTCGTTCCGGACGAGCGGCTCAAAATTCTCGGAATCGGGTGGAATCCCACGCTAGACAGCTTCGAGTTTAGCGTGGCGTTGGCGAAAACCATTCCGACTAGCAAGCGTACCATATTGTCCGTTATAGCCTCGGTTGGGTCACTCCGGTCACTATTACCGCTAAAATATTGATGTATCACCTCTGGCTATCAAAGGTCGAATGAGACGATATCATTCCCAAGAAGTTGTTATCTCATTGGACGGAAATCTACTCGCGAATCGGGCATCTCAGTAATTTATAGATCCCTCGCTGGTGCGAACTCGTATCGGAGAACAGACACGCGGAACTTCACGGATTCTCTGACGCATCGGACAATGCTTATGCCGCGGCAGTTTACGTTAAAGTTATCTCTTCATCGGGTACAGCTACGATAACACTGCTCGTCGGAAAATCAAAGGTAGCGCCGATAAAATCTTTAAGCACACCACGTTTAGAATTATCGGGCGCCGTGTTACTCGCACGACTTGTTGAATTCGTCCGTGAATCAAATGGTTACTGCGACCTCCCATGTATTTGCTGGACGGAATCCACTGTCGTTCTCGATTGGCTAGCTAAACATGCCTCGAAACATGGTCGACGTTTATTGCAAATCGCGTTAGTGAAATTCAGTCGCATCTTCCGAATTGTAAGTGGCGGCATGTGCCAAGCGAAGACAACCCCGCTGATTGCGCTTCGCGCGGAGTATTCGGCGATGAGATTGTGAATCACCCTTTATGGTGGCATGGCCCTCAATGGTTGCAATTCGATGCCGATAAATGACCGCGTCGTGAGAGGCGTAGGGTGCGTTTGGGGAGACGCTATTAGCGCTATGAAACACTAACGCTATGAACTCCGTTCGGAGAGCCAATAGCATGATAGCGTTAGCATGCTACCCGAACGTACGCGTAGCGCTAATAGCGACAACGTTCGGAGAGTTCTTAACGCGCTATTGTTGTGTATTGATGATATAATTGTGGCATAATTGTGGCAATATGGATAGAGAAAATATTGATCCGTTAGTGCAACAGATTACAATTAAAAATGGAATCGTTGCAATTTAGCAAGAACTTGTTGATTTTTCATCGTCATCAGAGAGTGATGATGATGAAGTGGAACACGTTATGAATGTGACAGAAAGAAGAGAAAAATTGCCAAGATTAAAAACTGGAGAATATTATTCCAGCCTATAATAATCAACATTTTAAGTCACACTTTAGGTAAATGGCATTCTACGAATTATACGTGTATTTTATAATATGTAAATTACACTCACTTTATCTTATCTGATTAAAATTATGTATATTCCTATATTTACCAAGAGGTTAATTTTGTACTATTTTCTGACACAGAATAACAAAAGATACATTTGAATATGTACTCAATCTTATTGCTCCGAGATTAAATAGAACATATGCGGGACAACCAATGATTCTTCCCGAAAAACAATTTTTAATTGCAATTTGGCGTATGGCAACACCTGATTCTTACAGGTAAATATTGTTTACGAAATTCAGATTCATCTTTAATATCTCTGTGGTTATTAATTAATGTTTTTTTTTTTTTCAGATCTATATCTGAAAAATTTGACGACAGTCGAAGTACTGCACTGATGGCTACAAGAAGAGTGATAGAAGCCTTATATGGTTTGGCACCATTTTTCATTAAATGGCCATCATATAACAATGTTCAGACAATTTGGACTGAATTCGAAGCTGCAAGTGCTTTTCCAAAAGTAATTGGAGCGATTGATGGCACCCACATTAATATCCCAGCTCCACATAACGAACCAGCATCGTATGTAAATTGTAAAGGACACCATTCTATCCAATTACAGGTTTGTTATGTTTGTGACTGATTAAGATTTGGGTACATTAACATTATTTTAGTTTTATAAGCAAAATTTAAAACTGCATATGTTTGTTGCGCCAAAACAAAAGCGACAATTTTAAAGTTAGAAAAAATTTTTTAATTTGTAATAAATTTAAAGTTTAATGTAAAGTAAAAATAACATTAATGCAACTAAAGTCGGATTTATAGAGGTCGTAAACTATTAATTTATGTTGAAACCGTAAAATTTCGACCAATGCGTGATTACGTACAACGGAATTAAATGATGTGATTGGTTGAAACTTTACAGTTTCGGTCCAAGTTAACAGTTGTTTACGGCCTCTATAAATCCGGCTTAAGCCTAACTATTGAAATTTCTACGTTGATTAATATATTTATATTTTTTCTGAATTTTTAGGCAGTATGTGACCATAAAACATGCTTTCTTCATTGCTATGCAAGTCATCCAGAGTCTGTGCATGACCAAAGAGTGTTCAGATTGTCTGAAGTGCAAGAATGGTTGGGAAATTCAGAAAAGTTTCCTGAAGATAATCATATCCTTGGAGATGCTGCATACAAATTGCATCAAAATGTTATTGTTCCCTACCGAGACAATGGGCATCTCACTGCTAAACAAAAAAACTTCAATTTTTGTCATTCCTCAGCTAGAATGGCTATTGAAAGGGCTTTTGGACTCCTTAAAACAAGGTTTCGCAGTCTAAGGACTGTTCTTGCGATAGATAGACTGGATTTAATTCCAATGTTTGTGATTGCATGTTGTATGATGCATAATGTTTGTCATTTAAGGGGGGACGAAATTGAACTAGAATTTAATGAAGTAGAAGACAATATTCCTTTTCAAGATGCTGCACAAGTTGAACAAGTAGGTCTTGCCAAAAGGGATTTGATTTGTGAACGACTTCCTATGCGAAATGTTTAGGGATATTCTATGATAAGTTGCAAATGTCTTGTCGCATTGGCAAACGACATAATTGAAAAATTACATCGCTGTATCACAACAATAGCGACTGACGACAAGGCATTTGCAACTTATTGTAGAATTCTCCTTAAAGTAACCTTGTAAATCAACTACTGATTGTAATCAACACTCTGATATCATAAGCATACATTTATTTGAACACAATATTACAATTCATATTTCTTTGTTATTATATTGGCATAACTCATGTATATGTGAAACAGGAATCATCCAGTACCAAAGTCAGAATATCGTTTTTCTCTTTTGTTTCAAATCTGATATCAATAATTTAGTATAAATAATTTGTTTAATGCACTGTCTCTTTGTCAAGATTAAATGTAAAACTGTTAAGATCTTCTAGTTTGTAATAAACAAGTATATTATTCTAAGAACTGTGCTTTTACTAATAAATTAAATTGTGTTGACAGAATTGTACAAAATTTTATATCAAATAGCATGGAAAAGTTATCACACTGTTTCAATAGCAATTAGTTGCATAATTAGTAAATTGTTATATGCAGAAATTTCATTACAACAAAGTACTACATATGTATGTTTATTTATATAAAAATAGATTTATTACATTACCAGGTACATTATTTTAGAATATTTCAAAATAACTCGCTTACTACTAACATTTATTATTAAATAAATATTTGTTTCTGTAAAAGTATTTCATACATTTAACGACACATAAATGCCCACTCTTAAAACAAAATAAAGGAATATCTTCTTATTTTAGGAATACTGATATGTATTATCACAGAATACTTTTGGGGCTTGAATCTTTAAAACATATCGTGTACGATAGTCGAAAAAAAAACTTATAGTATATGTAAAAAAAATTATATCATGTGCAAAATATTTTCGAAAAAAAGAAACCTAGTTCTGCTTCATGCACCCATCTGCTTCATGCACACTAAACAAGCAAAATCAAAATCACTAGACAAAATATAAAGTTAGAAAAACCAAACAAAATAAGGGATTAAAGGTAAATAGTTTAATGCAAAAACATTACTTGTAATTTTTGAGTGAGTTTATCTAAAACTTCAAGAAGTTTAGCTCGCTGCTCTGTTGTTTGTTTATGACGTTGAAATTTATTTTCCTCGGAAATTCTTCTACTTTCGAGAATGGCTTCTGCAATATTATTGGCCTTTCTTTTGTGGCCTTTCTTTTGCAAGCTTACAGAAGTAACATTGCTGGAATTGCTACAGCTACCGTCAAGGGAACTATCGCTACTTTCACCATTTTTTATTACACCTGAGGAGGAGACTACAGCAACAGACTTCATAAAAGGTTTCTCGTCTAATAATAATTCCATCAGTTCAGTTTCCATAAGCCCAGGGCCTTGGAGCACTTCCAGATCTTGAGATACTATCTTTTATGCTTTTAAAAGTTTTCTTCATCCCGTTAAATTTAGATTGGCACTGTGGACGAGTAACGTCGTGTCCATGGTAGTACGAAGCACTTCACTTATCTGGTCCCATACTCGTCTTTGTGAAATTTTGCCTACAAAAGAAAGATAAAATTTATGACATCATAAAGTATAAACAACATTATTAAACCAAATTTTATATTATTATCTTACCAGATTTAATATCTTCTTCTCGCTTCCGAAATTCCTCAATAAGAAGGAGAATAGCCTCATGCGACCATTTGAAAGCCGAATCTTGTTCAGTGCAATCTTGTTCTTGTGCATTACACTGTTCTGAAGCAACAGAAGCAACATCCGTTGTTGAGACCATGAGACCAGAGCTGGATGTAGCTCCTTTGCTTCTCTTTAAATCTTCCAATACTTTAGAAGCATAAACAAGATGTGAAGATACAAAAAAACAAGTATTTATAGTTAATTAATTATTAGAAACAATGCTAATCGTTCAAAACATGGATATATTTATTAAAGACATATTATTTTTACAATTGCATAGTACTTTATTAATATGTAGAAACATGTTATTACATTAATTTAAATGTTAATAAAGTTATTTTTACATGCTATAAATCAAATTTTAATAATTATGTATCATAAATAACACTAAACAAGAACATAACCTTTTATACTTAGTTTATACCAGTTTCCACTCTTTTTACATCATCCGATGAAAGATACGTTGTATATATTACATTAGTATCAAGATCTTGCAAATTTATTTTTACAAGTGATTCCATTTTTTATTTATTAATGATTGCCCTTGTCTAATTATTATACTTGTATTATACTATATCACAGAAAGGCAGCAAAAATAAACAAGTGAACACTGTGAGTGGCTCTGAGCGTTCGGCGCCTCACCTCGAAAACGATAGCGAGAAATAGCGCGAGTAATGACGTCACGCTGCTTTTAGTGTGACGTCATCATCAATTTCCTAGCGACAATAAGCGTCTGCTCGAACGGTCATACCGCGCTTATAGCGCCAAAAGCATGCTACCCGAACGCACCCGTAAACCCTCGACAGTTGATCTCGAAGAACCAGTTACCGCATTGCAATGCTCTCAACCGAGTGAGCCATGGGATCTCGCGTCGCGGTACTCATCTTGGCCAAAGTTAATTCGCGTTACGGCCTATATCATTAAGTTTACCCGCCTGTGTCGTTCCACTCGTTCGTGTCGAGATGTTCACTCAATATCGTCAGCGCCGATGCCGAGTCAATATTCTGCCTCAAAAAGTGTTGCGCTGTTAGCTTCCGACTGCGACGCAGCAAAGACTTTCTGGATCAAGCAAATCCAAGCAGAATTGTTTCCTGCGGAAATTAATTCATTGATGAAAAATCACCCCCTTTCCGCGAAAAATCGACTTAAGTATATCTCTTCGTCCATTCCTAGATCCGGACGAGGTTTTACGCGTGGGTGGGCGGCTGAGCAACGCCCCTTTTCCCTTTTCATTTCGACATCCAATCCTTTTCTCGCCTCATCCATTAGTCAAGCTTATTGTGAAGCAAGCTCACTTACGAGCATTGCACGCCGGACCTCAACTCATGATGAATACTCTACGGCGCGACTTTTGGATAATGTGCGCTCGGCGTGTCGTTAAATCCGTTATTCAAAATTGTGTCGCGTGTACTCGCGAGCGTGCTGCGATTCCATCACAATTAATGGGGAATCTCCCCGAACCTCGAGCGTCATCGTCACTCCGCAGTTTCTTACACTGCGGTGTCGACTACACTGGACCCGTTCAAATTCGCAGTTCCGTGGGTCGAGGCCACACCTCGCGCAAGGCCTACATAGCATTATTTATCTGCTTGTCAACGAAAGCAATACATTTAGAGCTCGTCTGCGATTATTCCACGTCCGCCTTTCTTAACGCGTATTCTCGGTTTTGCGCTCGTCATGGTCTTCCGCAAGCTATGTATTCGGACAACGGGACAACTTTCGTCGGGGCTAACCGCGAAATGACTCAAGCGTACCGTGCCGCAGTGCAAGATCCGAGCTTTCTTAATATGACCGCGTCCAATAACGTTACATGGAACTTCATTCCTCCGTCGGCGCCGCATTTCGGCGGATTGTGGGAGGCTGGCGTGCGGAGCGCTAAAACTCATCTACGTCGCGTACTGGGCAATCATACGTTAACATTCGAAGAATTCTCCACCTTGTTGTGTAGAATCGAAGCTTGCCTAAACTCACGGCCTAAACTCACATTGCTCCTCACTCCGATACGCTGGAGGACTACGAATACCTCACCCCCGGTCACTTCTTAATCGGATCTGCTCTTAATGTAAACCCGGAATCATCTTTGCTCAACATTAATGAGAATCGCCTATCCAGATGGCAACTCATACGCCACGTGACCGAGCGATTTTGGAAATTGTGGACTACTGATTATCTCAATACGCTCCAGCAACGAGCAAAGTGGCGAACGGTACAACTGCAGATTACTGTCGGACGACTCGTCTTCCTGCAAAATTCCGCGCTGCCTCCCTGTAAACTGGGGACTTGGCCAAGTGACACAATGTCACCCTGGTTCTGACGGTTTCGTTCAGGTAGACACCGTTAAGACTGCTACTTCCGAGTATCGCCGACCGATTGTTAAACTATGCGTACTTCCTGTCACTAGTGAGGCGACGAGCAATTAAAATTATCCGTTACGTCTAAATATGTTAAGGTGCGTGTGTATTACGGCATGGCAGGTAGTATCTTTCAACGCTGTGAGCGTGATCTATAGATGCGAGTCTTCTATCTCGATATTATTAGTGCAGGTCAACCCACTCATGCCGTCTTGCGTGCACTTCTCTTAACAAATATCATACGTTTGCGTCATATCTTCTTTTGTGCGACTTATTTCGAAACTGTCGTTCCGAGGCGGTATGTTCCAAATTCAAACGAATATCGGAATCCTCAACCGAATTCCGAGACTCGCCTCCATAATTGTTCTCGCCGGTGTTGTGAGACCATCGACCACGCGCTCAGCCTAGATGTTTTGCTGATTCTCATTAATTAAAAACACCCGGTCTCACGTCGCCGGCGAGTGTTCTGCGCAATTGAAGGAGGAGCTCGAGCGCAAGTCGCGAGCGGATTCATTCGCTTTTCGGAGTCTAAGCTGAACGCACACACTTTCGTTCGTATTTGCGAGTCTCAGTAGAACGCTCCGAATATTCGATTCCGTCGGGATCATTTCATTACAAACTC
>VBVQ01003075.1:0-20866 GCA_011636635.1 Tetramorium simillimum | reverse complement strand
TTTTATATGTATACATACATATATGTATGTATATATATATATATATATATATATTATTTGCTTGTATTTTAGAACAAGATAAAGAAGAATTTAAAATTTATGAATTGGAATCACTGTTTACACATTTGGCAAATGAACTCTACAAGAAAAGAACAGATCGAGATATGCGATATATTCTTGCTTATGCTGAAAAGATATTTACAAGCTTTACATATAGCTTTGAAAAAGGGTTTGAATGTCATGTAAACATTTTTATTATCTTATGATATTTTATAAAGTGTATTTATATATATTTTTCATAATTCTATTTTGTAATGTTTAGTTTCACAAATATGTTGATGGAGGAACTGAATGGTGTAGTAGATCTGTGCTCCAACAATGGGCATGGACATTGTGTGATGAGTTTTGTGAACCACTTGGAATCGAAATAAAGCCAGGAATACATTGTCCTAATGAATCTACGTCTGAGCTGTCTACCGTGACGAATTTAATGAGTAACTTAGTAATGAAAGAACCTCCATCTACATCTAATCTACAGGGTAACGCAGTTCTTTCCATGACAGGCGTAAGTATAATACATAAGAAATATATTACCGTAGGGATTTATGTGCGAATAAGCATATATATCTATTTAAATAGTTTTATCAAATTTACATAATACTATCACGTCAATGATTTTTTTATTATCTTGTGATAGGTAAGTGAACAACATAGATTGAAAGTTTCTAGTAGAACATACGAAGAAGAAGTACGCCGTCGAAATGAATCAAAACCGGTACAAATTGTTGATTGTAGCAAATTGCAAAAAGCAGTCCCATCTGTTAGTAAACCTACTGATGAGTCTACTAATAATTATGTTGATAAATCTGTTAAGTCGGGTACTGAAGAAAAAAAATATGTGTCAAAATATGTATGTATTATATTTTTAACATAATTTTTATATTAATTTAAAAAATGTCATTTACTAATTTGATGGTTTTTTTTTTTTTAAAGTTGAACGAGAAACCATTGCGACCTCCAAATATTGATCGTAAGTTCAAACAATTTTTTACCTAAATTATAAATGATTGAATTATATTTTACATAATTTATTTATTAATAAAATAATTCTGCTGCATATAAAAATACTATTAAAATGTCGATATTTTATCTTTCTTTTTAGCATTGCATTCTAGCTTCGCTTATGGTACTTCTATGGAAGATTTTCTTCTAAAAGATGATGAGAGTTTTCCTCCTATTGGTAAGTTAACATATGATGTAATTATACAGTTATATAAAACATTAAAACAATTGAATGTGATTTTTCAATTATATTAATTATTCGTGAAAAATTAAATAAATATCTACATGTGTAGGTGGAAGAGGCATATCTATCAGATCCCGGATACAAAATGCACGAAAAACACCTTTAGGGAAAGGTAATTATAAATATAAATATAAATATAATTTTTGTTACACGTTACGAGAAGTAATCTCATCTATTGAACGATATACAAATATTTTTGAGAATTTTATTCCCATTTCTCCATAGGACAAGGACACACATAAGTCAGAAGACGTATAACAGATCTGATACAACTTTATCTGCAGCATTTGAACTTTGTATCAAGAAAATATAAAATACATTATTTCTAATACATTAATTTTACGATGAATATTATAATGCCAAAGACATTTTATTTTTATTTCATAATTGTACTTAAGAATTACGTATTTCTCAGACATTTATTTTGAAATAATAAAGGAATATTTGTAGCATCTAAAAAAGAAAAAGATGATTTAATATTATATCTTTCTGATATGAATTAAACAGGGATAGTGCTAATAGCTATTTAGCGTCCGAACGTGCCTCCATGCGTTATTTAAATCAACGCCCTATATAAATCAATATAAATGAATATCTCTCGTATATGGATGTTTGCATTGTTCAAGAAACTATTTGAAACAGAGTGAAGGAACGTATAAAAAGAAACTTTATTTGGATTTAAGGATCTATTATAGATCTAATTAAAGCACAGATTAAGGATCAATCGGGGGTAAAACTATATGAAGTTAAATAGAAAGAATACTTGATTTATGTTTTACTACAAGCTCATATATAAATACATACATAACATAAGAGTTTGATAATCGCTTACGAAAAATACAAGCGTATGTTTGATAATACAGTTACCATGTACAAAATTATGTATATCATATATATATATAAATACATACATTCATACATGCATATGACGTTATGCTAATTAGTCCTTGTGTAATCGTTAAATATAGGTGAAAGTGATTTGACGCATAGGTGATCGAGAGAGGGTTCGTGTCTCGTGTGTGAGCGAAGGATTACCGTATTCAGAATATAAGCCGAGGGAGGTCCGTAATGGTTGTCGCCAGAAATGCACGCGATATATGTCGTATTTTGGTAAGTTAGCCCGTGTTGTGGAACGGGTTATTTGTGATAATTATTGTGCGGTGGCAAATATTGATTGCTAGCACCATCGCCACCGAAACCGCCTCCAAAACCTCCGGGTCTGCCTGTTAACGATATATAAAGAATTGTAATAATAATTTTTTCATTTATGCGTGTTACTTTCGTTTGATTGATGAACAATTTATATTTGTTTCAATTTCTTGAAAATTTGATGGAAATTTAGAAATTTATGTAAATGCAATTTCCAAAAATTTTGGATATGTTTATTTCTGTTAATTGTGTAAATAATTCTATATATTTTTTATTTGAAAAATTATGTTTGATTCTAGAGTAAAACAGTAAACATCTATGTATAATTTCTATTCTATGGTGACAATGTGAACATCTACCTAGATGAAGCTCTTTTCAAAATAAATGATTAACGTACTTATTAATCTTACATACCGTATTATCTTATATCATTAACAATTTCTAATTAATTAATCAAATAATTAAACCCAAAATTTGTGAAAAACAGATTTACTTAATAATCTTGTAGTATTATTAATAATTTCAAATTAATTAAATCTAATTTCAAATTTTGCTCGCATACGTGTTGAATTGTTTTATGTTCAATATCACATTATCTGTCTCATGATCTAAAGATATGCAATTATGTGATTTTATATTAATTTTAAATTAATGCGTGCATACATGTATTTAAACTCATTGGTTATTATTATCATGTTCTATGTACTGACCTCCTTGATAACCGCCACCTTGATATCCACCTCCTGGGTATCCACCACGAGAATACTGAGCTTGTCCTTCATATTGAACCTCCGCATTGTATCCATTCACATCGTCAGCCATGTACCGAACGATTTGTGTCCTCGAATCCGGCAACAGGACTCTGTACTCTCCTTGAACAACATTACCGTCGCTGCTCTCGCGCTGAGAATAATCGTTTCCGCTCGGCGGATCGACGACTTCGTATTGGAAACTGTACGGCTGTGGCTACGAAATAATATCTATAGTAAACTATCATAGTATACTATCATAGCAAACGAACAGGTGGTCAGAAGCAAGAAGAATGTATAGTTCATTAAAATAAATTAATTATGGAGAAATATTGAGGCAAGTATTATTAAATAATGAATCATCCAAGTTCTCAAACTTTGCTAGATGAAAATATTTTTGAACCATACGCTCCAGAAAGCAGACTCTGCAAAGTTATCATTTACTCTTTTAAATTTCGAACACAAATAAATATGATCTGAAACATTAGTATGTAGTGTATGTAAGGTAAAACTTGATAGTAAAAACTTGATTAAAAAAAAAAAAAAAATAGCTTTCTAAGATGTCATCTTTTGTTTTTATTATCCTAGAGTTTATGTAGAAATTGAAAAATATGTTGAGAGAAGATAATTTTACCCTTCCGCCGTCGCGTCCGCCATATCCTCCATATCCTCCTCCTTGGTATCCTGCGGCACCACCGTTTTGGTATCCACCGCTGCCACCCTCGCCGAACTGCGGATATCTGTACGACGGCTGTCCTCCGAATCCAGTTGCACCCGGTCTGCCAAAGGAATCACCACCGCTCCCCGGTGGACCGTAAGCTTGGTTGGGTCTTCCCCTATAACTGCCGATACCAAAGTCACCACCGTGGCCGCCGCCGCCGCCGCCGACGCCGCCCGACGAAACCTCCGGCGTCACCCGCGTATCCTCCACCGAATCCACCGCCGCCTGGTCGGTTATACTGATATCCTCCGGCACCTGTGCTACCCCCCGGTAGGAGACCCGCCAGAACGTCGCTGCCAATGCATGACAGCACCAAGACCAGCTTGGCCAACTGCAATCAAAGAGAAGATTTTGCGGCTTGAGGCAGATCGGTGAGTAGCAAATTACAATGATAATGAAACATCGTAACAAATCAAATTAATATATACTTAAATGTGCACTACGCAGTTTTGCGCGCAGAAAATACGTCTGTGACGATAAATAAAGACGGATCAATTAGGATAAATGTGATATCGGAGTATCTGCCGACAAGACAAAATTAATAACATTTAATCATAAAACCATTGAAATTAATGACAACTCGATGACAACTTGTTTACGCCAAGTATTACGAAATCGCTATATCGAGAATGATGATTATATCATTGAGACTTCCGGTCTTGACTCGTTACAACTTTTTATTCCGAAAGAGAATGTATACATCGTCTCTGGGTCGTCTCTCGAGGGAGAGATGAC
Source organism: Tetramorium simillimum (assembly GCA_011636635.1). Lineage (NCBI taxonomy): Eukaryota > Metazoa > Arthropoda > Insecta > Hymenoptera > Formicidae > Tetramorium > Tetramorium simillimum. The sequence continues at coordinate 16,206 of VBVQ01003075.1, read as the reverse complement.
CAGAGATACCGAGATATTGCGGGATGGTGGACCGAGATGGTGGACATTACGGTGTCCGCTGCGATAATCGCGGGTTACTGAGGGAAAGTGGGGCACACAATCAGACATCCCTCCGTTATATGCGGTTATATGTTCGACACGTAGCAAAGGAAAATCGTACCGCTTTATCGAGATGCGAGATGCGAGATGCGAGATGCGAGATCTAGTCTCAACTACATTATTATATTGTTTGCGATAAAAAGGATTTTATTATATTATTACCGATTATATTAAGTATTAAGTTTCAGAAGCACAAAAAGACTTGAAAAGTATTTTTAATAAATATTTATCGGTATATTTAATCGAACTCTTCGTTCTCTTAGCTCAGACTTTATCTCTCCTTATACGTGACAATTTGTTCACGTGATTAATTATTAAATTTCTTAATCGGTTTTTGCCGTAACGTTTATTGCAATAATTGTAAGAAACGGCAGAATTGCATACGTGACCGGGATAAATTGCAACATTTGTCATAAATGTCGCACCTTTCACGGCTGTGTGATGCGTTGTCACCAAGCTGAGAGTCATCGCTGGCACAATGGAAGATAATTGCAAATCGTGTTGCATACGCGCATCACTAGCATTTATAAGAGTCCAGATTAGCGATCACTGTTGCAATTTATTCCTGTTACAACTACTTGCATTTTCTTCTACTAAGCAAACTTAAAAGCTGTCTGTTAGGATTACTTGTTCATTCATACTCTTTATCAAAGATATTTTGTTCGTAAGAATAATGAGAGAGAAAGGCAGCTGTAACAACTTATAGACACTAGGTGTTGGATAAATGATTTGATCGATTGTAAAGAGCCTTTGACTTGTATTTTTTTTTATATATATACAAGAAAGAGAACTGTCTTTGAATTTTCTATTTATTTTCTGTTTCAGTCATCAGAACGAAATTCTATAAAAATGAAAATTACTATATAATATAAAGAATTTTAAAATTTATCGATGAATAAGTTAGGGGGTAGAATTAAAACTCACTCAACAAAGGTATATTATATGTATAAATAGACCGAGACAGTTTTTAATTTTTTCTATTCAAAATAATGTGGCAAAGAAAAATTTTCGTCTGATATCCTTTTCTAAGCTTTCATATTAAAAAAAACCAATTATAAAATTAAGTAAAATAATTTAATAATAGTAAACAATAAAAATATTGATATAATGGAGAACAAGATAAAAAAGTTTTTAATAAGTAAACTTGTAATAATAAAATTTACCGTTAGCAACTATATATAGATACAGAATTATTAATAATTAATTACTATGAAACCCGCTGGCGGACTATTGCATTTTGTTGCGGAAAGGGTTAAAGCGATCCGCCATCGCTGACGATACTATCTGCTGGTGCCTACCTGGTGGCAATTCATATTGCTGTAGGACCGAAGACACGAAGCGAACTGAGAAGATGATCCTCTGGGGAGTTTATATACCACGCAGACCCTTTGTTACAGTTTATCCTTCGTACTGCATATCCATGTATTAACCGACGTATTAGAATGACCGGCCGTACTGTGGGAGGGTGTGGGAGGCGGAGAGGTGCGCATCTTCCCTTCACTCCGTGTGATGCATTATGGGAAGAGATAGCCCGTTGATGACTGAAATGGCTTTAAAATTTTAATTGGGGCTACGCACGTGACTTTCGGTTTCTCGATCGGGTCATCTCGCACGGTAAAGCATACCTGCGTCCGGGAGCACCGCATAGAAATCGATTTCCGACATGTGGATACATGTCGAAAAAAATCCGAATCACCGGATTACCATTACTTAACGAAATACACTATCTTGAAGATTACTGGACAGTCTGATTGATCAGATTAATTTCCTGCGATTAAAATAGCTAAAATGTATTCATATGTTTGACGTTTCAATGAGAAAGCTCTTTTACTATAGCACAGTTTATACAATTAAATTTTTTCTTATAAGTATTTGAGAATATTATGTTATATTATTTTGATACTGAATGTACGTCATATATCAATTGATTAGAATCGACGTGAATTGGGCGTGAAAAAAGTGATGGGATAGTGAAAGGTATGACATATATTTTAAATTTGCAATTATGATTACTCGAGTATTTTCTTACATATATATATATATATATATATATATATATATATATAGAATAAGAATTTTGCATGGGTATTAAATGTAGGAAATTAAAGCGTAACATTAATGTGTTGGTAAAAAAAAATTAGGAACGTATCTCCAGCTAATACCATCTATTCCACGCAAACGTGAGAGCTTAAAATTGAACATTTTAAATTTTCACAGTAATTTATCGATGATACGGTTTTGTTAGGCATAATTTCTATGCAAAATACATCACAGAGACGTATGCTCCGCTAAAAAAATGTATACGTCCGCATTCCTGTGGACTTTCAAATATATTACACAGATAAAATCGAAAGGATAATTAAATCGACTTGTCAGAAGGTGATAGGTGCCAGAAGATGAGAAAGAAAACATTTCCGAGCGCGAGCTTCTCAAAACTATCGCGAATCATCGCGAATCATCGCGTCGGACGATTGGGCAATCCAGCCTCCGTCTCGGCGCGGACGTATATTTTCGACATCGTACTCTCCGTGCAATAAAAAGAACGCCTAGGCACGTGGCGGCGAGAGAAGAACGCGTCCGCGACGCGTTGCACGCGCGAGCAAGAATGCGATTGCACATGCCGCGCGGCCGAGGTAGCTCTAGGAAAATTCGCTGCATTCGGTGCATCTGCCGGCGGGCTCCCCGCGATCCTCGATCCACATTTTCCCGTCTAGCGCGGGAAGCGCTACGTCTCTACGATATTACCTATATTCTCCCCTTTCCCCCTTCACGGCCGCGCTTCGATCCCGAAGACGGCCTTCGAAATACGACTCGCCGCACTTTCGAACCGTCTGATCGGATGAAAAAAAAAAGGGGGGGCCTCCTCGCGAGGGGGGCGACCGCTGCTGATCTCATCCTCTTCGGACCCGAAGTGTATCGAACCAATTACCGAGTTTGTAGTTACGAATGAAAGGTGGATGTGAAGAAATACGCCTGCCGGTAATCGGACCAAGTGTTGGTAGAGAGAGAGAGAGAGAGAGAGACCGCGGAGAGACGTGAGGATGAGTGGGATATAAATCCAATCTATTCGTCGCGGTATGCCGTCGCGCCGCGCCGCGCCGTTTAGATAGCGCGGAGAGGCGCTTGCCGCGCGATCCGTGCAAGATGTAGAAGCGGCTCGCATAAATCTCCGTGGCGACGACTTATGCAAACGTTTAACAAATTTACGGGTAATCCGACGTCACCCGAGCCACACGAGTGCGAGTGACGTCTCAATACGGCGATTTTCGCGATTAATTTTGCGATAGCCCCGATAAATAATTTCGAATAGATCGATGACATATGCGATATGTCATCACGCACCGAGTCCCGACGAAGATTCCATCATTTCGTAGCTGTCTAATGAAATCGATAAATCGATTGATGATTGAGATTTTTTTTAATTCATATCTGTGTTGACTGTTTATCGCTTTTGTTAGTCATTAGCATCAAGTGTTTAACTCTTTCGTTCCCACTGTAGCTATGTGGCTATTTATTTTAAATTGTGAAATAAAATGTTACTACAGTCTATATTTTCATATTTGTGAAATTAATTTCTTACATATTTTTATGTAAATGACTGTAACTACTGTAAGAGAGAAGACTTTTGAGAAGACGCTTGTACAAATAGTATATATTTCAATATGTGTATGTTTAAAAATTTTCTCGATAACGTAGAATACCATCATCCTTCATTTGTCACAATGATGATTCTAGTGACAGAAATGATCTTAAATACAGAATAAGAACTCTTGCAGAATTCATTTTCTTGAAAAATATTTCAAGTGAATTTACTAAAGATAAAGAAAAAGAAAATTTTTATGTATGGTATAATATAAGTATCTATATTTTGCGATGCAAATTATTATACAAAATTGCAATAAAAATATAGAGAAATAGTAATAAATGCTAAAAAAACAAATAACAATATAAAAAAAGTAGCGATGAAAAACCTTAAACATTTGTAATATGTTGTAAAATGTTTTTATGAATCTCTCTTGTTTGTTATAAGTATAATCTGCATAAAAATACAAATATTTTTTTACCCATTAATTAATTTTGGAAATTATTTGAAATTATTAAAAAACTAGAAATAAACTCAAATAATAAGGAAATATCTGAAAAGTATTGCGAGAAAAGAAATTGCGAAAGAATATTATGCAAAATACTTGAACATAAATTTAAATAAACTTTATTAATTTGAAGAAAAGATAAATGGAGACGTAGTCTAGATACTTGGGCACTCCAATAAATAATTAAATGTTTTATAAAAGAACTAAATGGGTTATAAATGTAATAAGAATTATTACGACGGGGAAACGAGCCGTGCGTTCGGTCCGGATATCTTACTCTTTAATTCTTATCAAATTATTTCAAAATCATCGATTTTACATGCGAATAATATTTCGATATTCGTTCGTGTAGGCAAAATAACATCGGCAACATTATTCAATATCATTCAATCTATATCATTAGTATTATTCAATGTCGTTTCAACACGTTACACGTTGGGTAAGCGCTGTACTCGAACGGTTCTTATAAAGCTAAGATAGCTAAGAAACTTCTTGGCAAAGTGTATTGATTCAGTCAGTGCTTTTGTGAGCCTTGGCTCAGACCGTTCAGGGTCTGCAATGACCTTATCCTATTCTCAGCGCTTCATTTGTTAGGCAGAGCCGTATCGCCGCTGTTTTTTGTCAATGTTATATACTTGAAGTGGTGCAACTCCACCGCATCTGCGAAATCAGTCGTAGCGCTGCTACAAGATGCACGGTTCTTCGCAGGTTGATGCGCGGCATAAAATTTGCCCAATCTGTTTAGGAGTGAAGAGTTGAGCCTTGAGGTGGGGGGGGGGACAAAGATATTCTGTCTGTGGTTGCGTGTGCAGATATATACTCTCATCACGGAGAATAAATATTACATATCGCGCAACGCGCGATTTTAGCTGCCGGCAGATAAATTGACGTATCACGCGCGAAGCGGCTGCCTGATCCCTTTTTCGATCCTTCGAGCCGGGTTCCTTATACGTGCCCCGGTATGCGATTGGCCACGCTGTTACGAGAATGCTCCGAGATGCATCATAGCGAGATGCATCATAGCGAGAGCACGTCTACGAACGCGAACGCGACCGTTCGCCGTTTGTAGTTTGTACGTATGTACAATACACGCATGCGAGATTCTCTCAGGCCGCTCAGGCGTGCGCTCGCGGTAAACACGTGCGAGATAATAAACAATCTGCCATAACTGCAGGGAGCGTTATTAAAATAACATCGTTTTCACGATGATATGATTAGGACTGTAGTAATTACGTAGATGTAATATACAAAGTATATAATACACGTTTAGATTATAATAACTGCTGGGAAAGGATATTTCGGGTTATTTTATCTGTTTTCCGGCTATTCCGGCTATTCCGGCTATTCTGTTTCATCATTTCTATTTTTAATCGAGAAATCCATTTATTTTATAACATAAAATTTATTTTATTGCACTTTTTTTAAATAAAATCCCTGCAAATTTGCTGACGATGATGATAAAATCCTCATTTACTTTCATTTACTACATATTAATTTCTACATAAATGTACACTGTGATTTGCACAATATTTCGTGCATAACGTCGATCGAAAACGTTGCATTTACGATTAATTTGCCTTTGCGATTAATTGCTTCCGACGTTTTTGCTCCTCTTTAACGTGAAATATATATATTATATTATACTCGACAATGTAACATCTTCGGTTCCGTGTAGCATCAGTTTAGCATGACTGTCAATTCCGCATAGTATCTCTATGAAATTTCCGATTGTACGATTATATGCAGTCACTAATTCGAGACTTTGATTTCTTTTCTTATTATTCTGTCTTATATGAAGTTTCCTACATTGAAGAAAAAAAAGAAATTTTTATGATGTTTTTATGAATTTTTAATATGTCTAACGTAAAAAATTTATATAATTTCTTTCGTTTTCAATAACTTCGATATAGCAGTAAGTAAAAGCAAATAAAAACTTTAAATTAATTAAAAGAACAATAAAATGTATGTTCGACAAGCGTAAAACATCTTTGGTATCAGAAATATTATCCGTACTAAAAAATATGATACATATATTTATCTTACGAAATTTATTGATTAAGTGTCTGTATCAATTGAGATTATCGCTTTCGTTTTCCTGGTAAACACTAATACTTAATTTCCTCTTCCTTCGAACAATATTATTACGGAAGAACACTTTATAGCGCACAAGAGATAAAACGTCTTTCCTCTAATGATACGGTGTTTGTAAATTCATGAATTCAATAAGCACGCTATTCTATGCGTTGCACACGTAATATAGAACCTAATGGATGATGATTTACGAATATTATTACTATCATTACATTATTGCACCGTGTGCTGTGTACTTGGAAAGATCTTACGGTAAGCATAATTTGAAATAACACTGTCTGGCTAATATGCACGTTGCTGAAGTTGTTATTTATATCTATCATCCATGTTATCCTGCATATCGCACATTAGCGAGTGAAAATCTTTGTAGTCCATATTTTATTTGAATTTCTAATTTGTATAATATTCGATCGATATATGCTTGTCGAGCGTATGAAATATATCGCAACTTCTGATCTTGCCAATGCCTTGCCCTACACGGCTCGATGCCAAATTCGCTATGCGTCTTATAAAATTAAGTAAATTACTATCACTACTATTACTACTATTATAGATGTACGAATTGGTGAAGGTAACATTATCTAAATGTCATTGTATGAAAATGTAATTTAATCCGTAATGTCATAAAAATCGAACAACAGTTCTCTCTAATCTTACGTAGAATATCGTTGATCTGTAATGAAGCGTATCTGTAAATCTTTATCTTTAACAAAAAGCGATGGATGATATAAAGCTGATAAATGATCTATACATCACAAGTTATTTCTTGCATTGAAAAATATTGACTCGATATAACGTATTTTTATATATTCTAAAATACCTAAATGTTTTTCAACCGCGTGCAACTGGCGTCTTTTTATTTTTTCAAAAAATAATTTTTTTCAAAAATATCAATTTACGTGCTTGCATGAGTAATTGAACTGATCACGGACAATTTAACTGCGAACTTCAAATACCTTTTTCGGTGACCACGTAATTGTAATATAATGGTGGTACCTTTATGGTAAGTTGTCTCGGGATATTACTACAAATCAGACGTGCATGCGGTCGGCAGTAATTTTGTCGAAATTGCAAATTTCGTTGGTGTGGTATCGAGTATCCAGAAAGGATATACATATAATGATGTTTCGCTGCACGTTTTAACAATTCTGGGCGATTTTATGGGCGCGTTACGTAAGACTTATATTATATGAGAATAAGGATATTAAAATACGATACGATGCATCACGCTACTTAAACATAAGTTGAATTTATAACTGCTAAATCTGTGTACAGTTATGTAATTTCTGGAAATTGCTTTCTTTTAGAAACTTGTTTCCAGAAATTTGTTTTCAAGATTCTTTCTTAAAAATTACCGATTAAGATTTTTGCTATAAAATAGCATCCGTTTCTTTCATTCTCAGACAACTTGAGAAATAAAAACTGAAAATTCGGTACACGCTGTAAGCATGGTTAACTCGAATACATCGATCACTGCATTAATCAGCTGTTTCACAAACACTGTCGGATTCCGGCGTATGCGTGGGCCATCTTTCCATTCATCACGATCACCTCACCTCACCTCAGCCCATTTGTGCGCGTTATTGCTTTCGTTAATGACTTGACGCACACAAAAAGTGCTCAAGAATGTTGAAGAGAGTTCAATCTCGTTAAATCTTATGTCGCCCGATACGATCTCGCGAATTTTACACAAATGTGATTTTCTGTTATTATCCCACCAATATTGAGAATCAAAATACAAAAGCTTCATAAATAATGGAGATGTAAGCAAATATTAGTGGAATAGAGAAATTTCTTCTTAGTAAATATATTACATCTGCAATTTGCCAAATCTACAAATGTAATTGGGATTTGATTCCTTGCAGGGACTGCGTTCAGGACTGAATTCATTTTAATCAACAAATTTGACTTTTCGCGCGGCGCGGCGCGGCGCGGCGCGGCGCGAGATCGCGCGGTAATGTCAATACGCGGCGGCGATCGGGGGTGGTTAATTGATCTCGGCATAATTGCTACTAATTATGGATCGGCACCGCCGAGCGCGGCATGGGCGCAGGTAGAAGCGCGGCGCAGAGTTAGGTGGCCACGTAACTCATCTGAGTGAAGGCTCGCGGATGCGCGCGCGGTTTGCCCTGTAATCGGGGATAAACGGCATTACGCAATCCACTCCACTCGCGATGCGGAAGGCTCGTCGCATGTGTGCTACACGCGCATCTTAGATATGTTGTATGCGTGCTTATTCTTCTGCCAGGTAACTTTTCTTCAGATCTGATGTAGCTCGGATACGTCACCTCTGAAGAAGCAAGATTCCACATATGTGAAGTAAGCCAGAGAGAGTGGGGCTCGCGCCTACCTCGCGTAAAGATGTCTGACAACACGAAACAGCAGTTCAACTCGATGTCTATTTTCGGGTTTCCACTAGACTAGTCCGCTTACGTTTATTTTTAAAAGTATATGCTTGAATGAAGTACCTTCATTTCAGGGCCATTTCGAAAAATTATTTCACACACGACGATTCAGAATTTCATATCAAGAATTTCTAAATGCAATGGTAATTTTTGTAATAATGAGATTTTCTAAAAAAAAAAAACGTTTAAAAAAATACTTGAGGAAATATCCAAATGTGTATGCAACAAAGATAAATAAAAATTAAATTAAGGAACCATTATTAAACAAGTAAAGTATTACAAAATTTTGTATTTTCTTTATTCGATTGTACAAAGATTCAGAAGCACATATGGAGTTAATGGACCGCTTCCTTCATTACGTGCACTCTCGACATAGTAGTCAATTAGAAGGGAAGAGATTCTGAGCGGAGAAATATGTTATTGGAGCAATCGCGGGCATTAAAGATGAAATCAAATAGGAATCCCCTAACGAAGCATTTCTTAATCGGTCTGAGGATTTGCGATTTACGCGAGTCGCACTAGGCAAAAATGTAGACTCCAGTGACTTTCTCCAGAGAAGAAGTTTATCTCCGATATAAACACGGTCGAAATATCCCCGGCTTGTCCGTTCGCGGGCGAAACCACACAGATCTTGCAAACTTTTTTCACGCACACGCAATTATCCTAGATATTTCGTCTCTATTTGATTCGCCTCAAACTCAAATTTGTAATAGCCCGGATCTACGGATATCACGCGTGCGCCTCAAATTTGTAATAGTCCGAATAAGGACATCCGCATATTTGCGATTATTTTCGCCTTTACTTCCTTATGTGATTGAATGACATCGTCACATTTCAGAATATGACGAATCTATGACGAATAGTGAAACATCTATTCTTACAGAGAGAATAGTTTAAAGAATATTTAGTGGTCGGTTAAGTTTTAGAATTTTTGGATTTATTTTTTCATTTCTTCATTAGAAACATAATAGAGAGGATGTTTATTTTATTTTAATTATTGAATATAGATGTTTTTAATATTTTATTTTGCAAAATTGTCTTATTTAAATTTTTATTATATGCACATAGATTTTTTATTTAAACAATTTCATTTTAATTAAGTAATTAAGACGTTTATGTTTGCATATACACGCATGTACACGCACATATATTATTTGAGAAATATCTGTAGCGACAGCTTAAAGATTGATTATGTTATTGGGTTTAATATGAATACCAAATTAACATTCTCTCCAAACCTTTACTTAAAATAATTTCACATGCAAATTAAATAAACTGGTTTTGCGAAATTATCTTATATTCCTAGTACGCTATTAACATAATATGATTATATAGAATAATAATGGTACAAATATTTTTGTAATGTGTGGTAATGTGTATTTGCGATTTAATGAAATTTGTAGTGTGCAATTTAAATGTTACACGTTGGAGAAAGTTTATCTGCATGAACGTGCACGTAAACTTCCTGATGACATAATTCAAAACAGCAGCATCTTCTGATGATATATTTACAAGTATCCCAGACGCTGAACTTGACATAATAAGAAAAAAAAAGGCCTAAGTTTATACTTAATATTTTCTCGCAAATAATTACCTGTTACTACAAAGCACTTCTTTATCAATGGAGTATATAATTATAAACCGTAATTGGAATTAAAAATTTAAGATAATTTCGTTTACATCAAAATTTGCTAAATAATAAAAACATTATCATTCTATTGGAGAGTATATTTTCTCCAAATATAGTAAAGGAATACCGAACTTCTTTTACAAACAGCACAATTTACTTGAAAGAGAAACGCAGCTAACATAAGCCTCGAAAGTAATTGTGTTCACAGGAAAGAATTTTATCTCATCTCTTTCATATGAGAAACATAAGACAAATATGGGGCGCTCGTCTCTATTTTCTCCGAGATTACCTACGAAAGAGATACGAAATAAACACAGGGCAAATACAGTAGATAGGGCTGAATAATCAAGAGGCTCCCTCATCAACCTGGTATAATTATAACGGAAGTGTGATGCCTGTCACACATTAGTTGATTAGTTGATGTTGCAACATTTTGATCACAAATATGTGTTTGCCCTCATGACTTTTCATGTCGTAAGCAAATTGTCGTAAGAAAATTGTCAAAGATACGTACGTTATTATTGGTATAATAATAACAGAAAGTTGAATTGAATATAAACTGCAATTCTCCTTCACCATGATAAGCCAAGGTTTGGTGGTGTTATACAAATAAGAAATTTTTATGAAAAAATGTCTTTATTGGAAAAAAAGACTGCGCTCACAAGCTGGATCAGTATATCCTATATAATATTTTCTTATGTATTCTAACGGAAAGCAGGACCGTATGTGGGTGACGGTACTCCCGGGTAGTTGTTCCTCGAACCAAAATTGTTATAACTGCTGTCTATAGAATTAGAGCCAAACTGATAGTTGTTGGCGTTGTTGTAGTGTCCACCGCCCTGTGGGTAGTTGTAACCGCCTTGGTTACCTGTTAATATAAAACATCAAAAGATAATGTAACTGAACACTTGGCAGTTCCAACAATAATAAAAATTATGCTAGATATTTGGGGAAAAAAAAAAAAAAAGATATTTAAGATATTAAGATTTAAAATGATTTTGTTTGAGCAGTATATTTCTACGTACAATATTTTGTAAAAAAAATTCGCTTTTCGATCATTTCCTTAATATTTTTGGGTGACAGGAAAATTAATTCTCTCGTATAAAAAACCCGTACGAATTGTCAAAATCATGAATTTTTTATTGTTGATAAATTTAATTTCTCGATTTATATTGATTGGATATTTTTCATATAGTTTGATAAATATTATTTGTCCTCTAACAGTAAGCTAAACCATGTTTTAAATTTTTTAAATTAAAAATAAAAATAAAAAATTAATATTCTGTGGATCACGTACGATGTAGTATGCCCAAAGAGGTTGTGAGCAAAATGTTAAACGTTCTATGCTACGCACCTCCGGGAAATCCGCCACCTCCACCGATTTGATTTCCCTGGTAGCCGAAACCTTGACCAGCGTTGTATCCGCTATTTCCGGTGTTGTACTGATCCGGATAAGTCGGAGTACCCTCGTACCTCACATCGGCGTGGAAACCGGTCCTCCAGTCGGCGGTGTAGGTAACGATCTGCGTCCTACCGTCCGGAAGCTGCACTCTGTACTCACCGCGAACGGTCTCACCGTCGCTCGTCTCTTGTCTACCGAAATCGTTTCCGGTAGCTTGGTCCTTCACGGAATAGCCGAATTCGTAGGCCTTGGGCTGAAGCAAAATACAAATGATCGCGAATTCCTTTTCTCTCCCTTATCTTCTCGTAGAAGATGATGGGAAAAAAAGAGAATAGAGAAAGAGAGTGGGAGAGAGAGAGAGAGAGAGAGTAAAGAATGCAAGATGTAAAAGTACAGAGATAAATGAGGAAAGGTGATAAGTGAAAAAAAAATGAACACGAATGGATGCACATTATTAATGCTGCAATGATGCAACCTCCCTAGTCAGGACGACAAGCTTTCCTTCCTTCGTCCCGGCAAAGTAGAGCGGACGACGATGAAGAGACGGTGAAGAGAAGCCGCTGCGATTTAATCTGGCTCATGGCACACACAACCATCAGCAGCTACTATCACCAGCAACGGCTCGCTCGCCGACGGGCAGATCCGCGCGAGATCCGCGAGAACGCGCATCTCGCGAGCGCGCTCAGATCCCTGGGACGATTAGCTAACCAGCAATAACGATTTACCGTGAATTATGCCCGCGGTCGCGGTTCACCCTATTAATATTGTTACATCATCCCCGTTTGCGCCACACTCTCGGCTCTCGGACTCGAATTTGTAGCATCTCGAGACACTTGAACGCGATGCGTCGATCCTCGATTAACGTAATCGTGTACAAACAATATGCGAGTATGGGTAGTCAGAGCTGCGAGCAGAACACGTATAAGCGTCTTTCGATCGTAGATTTTTCATCCAATTGATTGCGCGAGATATATTGTGCAAGCTGCTTTTGCGAGACAGAGATGCGGTGACTTTGTTTTTAATTAAGAGAGATGTGAGAAATTTTATTCTTTAATTGCATTCCATTGTAATATTATCACGACTTTTTTAAATATATATGTATAATCGATGATCGGGTTTGTTCTAACAATTAAATAACTTCAATTTATGTACATGTATATAATATATATAAATAAGTATAAGAGAAATATCATTGAAATTTTCTTTATCCAAATGTATAAAAGTAAAAGTTTTAATTTTCAATTAGTAAGATATTTTAAAATAAGAGTTCTTAACTATATCCAAACTATATCCAACTATATCCAACTATGTCTGAACTATCGTTGACGGTAATATTAAATATTACATGTGTCGCCCGATTATCGTTTTCATATCATTGTTAATTTTAAATTGATTTATTTAATTTATAAATATTTCAACTAATAATCCTCTTTCTCGCGCGGTAATGACTACTATTAAAAGTATACTCGTAATAAACGTCTCGTGTGAAAAAAGATGTAGCCTCAATATCAATTTCAGATAAATAGGTACTATGTAATGATATCAGTTGCAAATCGTGAGAGATTATAAAAGATAAAAGAAACATCTCGATCATGATACATTAAGTATTTCAGGATCTGTAAGTATATCATCCTACTCACCGCCTACAAAAAATCGTGAGATCATTCAGAAAATAGAGTTAGTTCAAGCGCAGAGCGCACTCCTTCGGACAAGGTTTACGTAATGAGGTCAGACCTTTCTTTATTCAAAGAGTTCAATGTTATTTCCAAGACATGACCGAATCTAGATCTGAGGTGTTCAACTCTGACCGCCGCGCGGGAGTGCCTCGCGTTTTCGCAAGAGCCGTCAGAATAATCGGCGATACATATATTAGGAGCAGGGATCTAGATTTAGAAAGCAACACTGAATTCTCTGAACAAAAGAACGTCTGTCTTGATGGTGTAATATGCGTCCTTTTTCTTAATAATGTTTCGGATTGTGCAATCCTCGCCAAAACCATCGGCGGAATATCAATTTATCATGAGTCATCTTAAATTTAAAAATCTACTCGAAACAACCTCGAAAGTCATCGATCGATGATTTCAACAAGTATTAAAAATATTTCATTGTCATGATAATTGAGACCAATTATTTTGCATTATTTTATAAATGATCTGTCAATAAAAAAATACATCGCTTAATTATTTAACAAGCAGACTTAATTACGATCATGCAATTTGAAGCCTGATTTCGCAAAACGTGTTGCACCAGCTATTGAAGTAATCATCGAATGAAGATCAAAGATGATAGGCCGAGATTCGATCCCACGTTATGTCAGATCGTATTGCATAAATTTTTAATCGGGCAATTACAATATCTCATCCCTGTAAAATTTTTAAGTACTTTCTTTCATTTTACTATTATATCTGTATTAGCGTTTGCATTGCCAAATAATGGAACTTTGTAGCATTATACATTTCATTTGGAATTATTTTAAAAGAATTGTTCAACGATTTTATATCGGATGGTTTAAAAAATTATTATTAATAAGGTTTAACATAATAGTTATTATCAAGAAAATATTTCTTCTTCTATTTTGAAAGAAGAAACTAGCAAGTGTCTAAAAAACAGCAAAGTTATGATGAAGACACATCGGGGCATGGGATACATTGGGATACATTGTCGTCAATTGTGCAACTTTTTTGAAAATTGCTTAGACACAGATATGTATTACAAATACCTCATTATCTCCATAATCTTGATTATCGTGCCCACCGTAATGGCCTCCAAATCCGTTCCCACCACCTTGTATCTCATGATGACCTCCACCTGCGTAATTTCCGGGAACGCCGTACTGATTGCTGAGGGGTGGTTCGCAGAGCACAATGCTAATGCTCGCCAATAGGGCGAACAGTACCTATAAAGAAATATTTATTAAGTTAATAAAGACGTGTAAACATAAATGATACGAATATAAAGATGTGTCTTATAAATATCCAATTCTGCTTAGAATAATAAGTATTTAATCCGAAAATAAAAAACAAATAATTATCCGTCGATTATTTCTATTCAAAATCCTATACATATATCGATGTAAACGTAGTAAGAACTGTTACATCTCTGCAGTAAATTTCCTTGCGTGCTATAAAATTAATAAGTTTCCCAAATATAAAATTTTTTCAAAAACCTAAATTCCTCAGATTTCTATATATTGTTTTTATGATGTTTATAGCATTGTTTTTGAATATGAAATAATATAAATGATCTGAATTAAAGTAATCGCAAACTAAAGAAATTTATCCTCGCAATACTTGCAGATATCTACACGTAGATATTAACGCGTATAATGTTCTCACATGTTATGTTAAATATATGTATAACGAAGTAATTGGATTCAAACAAAAAGATGTAAAGATTTACAGACTGTCAGCGAAAAGCTAATTAGATCCTAAAATATTTCCGATGATTTCCCAGGGATGCTTTCCATGCGTCAGATGAGAACGTCAGATGATCAACAACACACACGTTGCGTAGGCGGGAAATTAGACTCATGTGCCTCTATCTTTTCTTCTCTCGTTTCTGCCGTATCGTGAGAAGGTGCACGATATTACATCACCGGCACTTTAAAAACTGACGCAAGACTAAACATAACGGTAAAGGAATCAGAGAGCTCTTAAGCACGTAATCCGTGACTTTTCCGCGGGAAAACGTCTTTCATACGCACGATTTTTTAGATAATTAAGTAGCTGCTTTAGCATACTAATGTCTGAGTATAAATGAAGATAAAATCTCGCGTGGGCACAAATTAGTTTCGTCAAATGTTGCAACGGTTGATTAACCCGACACTTATAATGGATTTGTAATTATTCAATTTGTGAATTATACTTAATAAGTATATTTTTTATAATATATATTTTATATATATTTAAAATGACTTAAAAATAATTGGTTAATAATTACAAATATTTCAAATTCTTATGTATATTTAAAAATATTTTAAAAAATTGTAATTAATAAGCACGGACTTAGTTATTATTACAAAAATTATAAAAAATATATATATACGTATTCTGTTTCTACATGTATGTACGTATATGATATAATATTAAATAGAATCAATGAAATCTAATATTTAGTTGGGAACTTGGTACATTCGTGAGATGTAAAAATCTTTAGAGCACACACAGTTATACATTTTGCAAACCAGCACCTTAAAAAAAAGAATTTTATTAATGAAAGCCATTTGAATCATTTTCACCCTACACCAATTAATGGACTAAACATTTCTGCTTTAGCAAGTATACAAGTGTATAATGATTGCATGCATTAGCATAATTACGTATTAATTATCTAATACAATGCATCTCAGTATTACATATGTATATACAGCATATATGTACGAGTGCAAATACAAATTAAAGTATTATCTATCATTATTCATAATTTCATATTTTAAAAATTCATACATCTCTCTCTCTCTCTCTCTTATTTCTTATATATATATATATA
>VBVQ01003074.1:0-20874 GCA_011636635.1 Tetramorium simillimum | reverse complement strand
AATAAAATATTTTAAAAACATTTAAAAAACATTGTCTTCTGATTGGGAAATGATTTATCGACAGTGTCGAAAAGTGGACGTAGCACGGACACACACCATGCAAAACGCGATTGATCGAACAGTTTCGGAAAGTGGACACAAACCAAAAAGCGATTTATCCACTGTGTCGAAAAATGGATGTGCCAACGTAGTTCTACATGCACGGTGGCGCTGATGCTAGGCCAAATATCGGTCCCACGAAAAAGGCCGGAATGGCCGCTCTCAGGTTTCTCTCTGCTCGAAGTAAGAGTGTAGTCAGCTGGTTATTGTGTCGCTTTTTGCGCTTCCACGTTTGCGCGCAACAGTCATTAAATTGTTGCGAAAAACTAAACTGTCAACGACCAGCGTGGATTGCGTGTCAAGACAAATTAACATCTTGGATAATTTCATCCTGAACGCAAACGAACATGGAGCACGTCGATAGTTCAAGTTATCTCCAAATGAGTACGTATCGCAGAAACGTGCTTGTGTCTGCTAATGTTTTTATAATTACATACGTGTCATCGCGATTACCTTCGCTTCCTGCTTCCTGGAGTAAATGTGCTTTGCGGAGCAATTACAGCGCTTTTTGTATTTCAGTTTGGGTCCCAATAGCTTCCGTGGGATGGTACCTCGTAGGGCTCGGCATCATTGCATTATACACGTTTCCACATATCCAAGAAAAATATAAAAGTTGGAAAGTGAGGAACCAGCGAGATGGTGCCCTTGGCAAGAGTGAGTATATGACAAAACAATCTTGATTTGCACAAATAATTTGTGCAAATCATTATCATTTGTGATATATTTAATTTGACCCTTGTATCAATTGTAGAGACCGATGAGATACCGCAGTTGTCAGCTAATGTAGAAATGGCGAGACAGAAATTGCAAGAGGCATACAACAAGAGTCGCGTCATAGCACAAATAAAAGAGGAAGAGGTATCTTTTGCTGCGCATTATTTGATACATTTTTACACTTATATTTTTGAAATATAAATTGGAGCAATCTACCTCTTTTGCTCAGGAAAAAGAGAAAAAGAAACAAAAGATCCTGAAATTGTTGGAAAAGAAAAACGTAGGTACAAGACTCGGTAATGCAACCAACGATGAAAGTCCCAGTACAAGTTCAAAATCAAAGTCATTAAAATCGGGTAAGATTCACATTATATATCGTATCTCTAATGGCAAGATAAATTTATATGATATAATAATCGTATTTACACACTTTATTTGCAGACTATAATCCCTTAATAGGTGATAGTGCTCGTGGATATCGTCCTCCGAAACGGACCTGCTGTAAAAAGGGTGGATGTGGTTAAACATAATTTTATAGGGTATCTCATAAAAAAGACATTTACATTCTTGCGACTTAACGATCGTAAAATAAAGAGAGAAGTAACTTACGGGGTCGAATAGACGAACTACGATATTTACAAGTTCTAAGAATCGTTAAAAAATTGGTGTATGCTCTATTGTTACGTCAATTGCCAGGATTAATTCATAACATGTATAATTCTTAAGTTTTAATAAAACGAAACTTTAATAAAAATAAAGATTTTCCCTATTAAGTCAATTTCGTATATTTTCGATACGTAAATAGTTTTAAAATTATTTAAAAACCAATGTATTTACATATAGAGAAAGCAAGGGATAAAATTTTACATAAAGCATTAAGTTTGCCCTTTTTGTCGCACAGAGGCCCTTCAATTTTCAACATTACTTTTTATTAATCGTTATCAGTATAATATGCAATGATATATATCAGCATACGTCGCTTTATACGTGTACGTGGTACTTGACAATAGCAACTGTTACAAATTATCTACAGTCGTGCGCGTGTATGTCTATGTGTATGTATACATGTGTTAACGTGTGTCTCTGTAGTATGCACGCTCCTATTTTAACTCTTAAATCTCATCGGTTTTATTCGTGCGACGAAGAGAGACGAGCGCGGCGTGTCTCTTCTGTAAGTAAATAAATTATAAAATTAACTATAAAAATGCTCACCATTTTTATTTATTTCGCTGTATGTACAGAATATAAAAAGGAAAGCTTGAGCTAAATACGCGTCTCCGCGGACCCCACGTGCGCGTACGGTGCCTGCGGCGAGTCGCAATCACACGGCGTGCGGTCCGGTAAAACGCAGTCCAGAGAAAGAGAGAGACGAATAGAAAAACGACTATCCCCTTTTCTTCTCTTTCTCCTACATTGCCTCCAATTCGAAATCGCTATCTCTCATGTTCTTAATGATATGAATTATTTTTACGTAGCTCTAGCTCTCTAACGGCCTACTTAATCCCTTAAGCGCGATCCAGGACCAGCTGCTTGCACCAACATCGATCGATCAGTGCTACTCTGATATATTTAATTTTTCTACTTTGCGTTAGACAGGCTGCCCCGAGACCTGAAAATTATGTTAAGAACACCTCGACGAACACGGAATTGACTTTTCCCTCGGAAGAAATATCAAGCGAAACTACTATAGGTCTCAACGTTGAATTTCCTGGCGAGTAAGTTTCATTGAAAAACAAGATATTATTTAGTTTTACACCCAATATAATCAGGACTTGGAAATTTTTATTTAAAAAAGTTGATCTTCTAAATTCGTCGATATACCATTGAAAAATTTTCCGGCAGATCCCGAATAGCTTGTAAACTGGACTCTCGAAAAAAATGCGTCGATCAGTTCAATTGGTGCAACTATCGGCCTTCATCGTTGCATTCGACGATCTTAGCAGTACTAAGAAGTCCGGAGAGCGTCTCTCTCTCGCAAAAGCGACAAAGGCTGCGATTCACTTGAAACGTTATAAATGCTTCAAAGTGTTTTTTTCTCCTTTCTTTTAACAAAGAAAGACGGGGAAGAAAAACGCTTTGAAGCATTTGTAGCTTCAAGTGGACCGCAGCCTCTGTCTCGCTACCAGATATGAATTTACAGATCGAAAAATTTCACCCCAATGTTAATACAATTTCCTCATTGTTCATACGTGACGACTGATGGCCACAATTCTATTAATAAATAGGATCGTTGGTTAGTCAGTTGATCGAGAAACGCTAATTATGTTTACCAGTTCGTTTGACTTGTTGAATGAAACTGTTTGGGGGGTGTATGATGTATTATGTTTCGTGTGTGTAGCGTGTCGATCGTGTGTCCATGTTAAATGTCATTTACGCGAGTCACGCAGTTTATTTATTTATTTTTTTAAGTTAAACGCTATTGTGTTTTATACAAGTCTTCTCAACCATCGTAACAATAATACAAAGATGACAAATTATAAAAATAATACGTTATCTTTTCTCGTTCCTTCGCGCATTGATACGATGGTTTGGCAGCATGTCCGTCGGCCGAATCACGTTCATTTAGGAATGGAGATACGATGCTTTCCAAAAGGGTCACGATTCTGTAGCCTTCGAAGAGATGTATATCCGTATGTGCATGTAACAACTCTTGTCCACGATAATATGCGGCTGCATCCCGCCGATCCGAGCTCGCGCGCATAATCTGGAAGCTGCAGATCCACCGCTCGTCGCATCAAATGCAGCTCACAGGTATTAAGCGATACAGTCAGCGTCAATCTAAACGCCCTCGTGTCTCGCTCTCCATGCAGAACATTCGCAGTGGATTCGCACCTTAAAAACGCAGTTTCCCCGAGGGAGAGATGTACCTTCGCTTGTCTAACGGAACACGAACCGACACCCTCAGGGTTCTAACGACGATAAGAGTCAAGAAGAGTCATCGATGTCTATCAGCCGCAGCTACGAATTGATACGGCGTCACGGCATCACGATGATATGATGATACGGTAGTCAACACATCCCACATCTCGTCAGAATGCTGAGGGTAACGTCCGTCGTTAGACAAGCGAAGGCGGAGGAAAAGGTGGAGAGCAGGCCTTTAAAAGGGTCGACTTTGCGTCTTCCTTTCCTATTAACGCGACTCTCCCAGGGTCTCTTCGCGCGAGCTCGCACCGGACGCACACACTCGTACGTGACGACGGAGATACTTAAAATACGCATCCTATCTAATTTATACGTGTAATGAGATGCTTCCTTCTAGCAGTAGTCTCGCGTCTACTCCTCTCGACGACTCGCTCGCTCTTTTTTTTTTCTTTCTTCTTTTTCTAAGCCTAAAAGTATATCGAGATGATATCTTCTCCCTGCATGTTACTTATTCCTTCGCCTGCTTGGATGGACTTTTTTCTTACTGGATATGAATTTATTCGCGCGCTTCGTCACGCAAATAAATTTATACACCGAGACTCTTACGAAACTATATATATATTTATATATATAGTCATGTATCGCTAGGTAGACCTTAAGTTCAACTCTCTGAATTAACAAATTTAATTCAATATCTCTGCTAATTAATTACTTCTTTTCTCCTTCCTCCCTTCTACCCCCCAAGATCGCAATTCCTGTGTGACCTACTTTTCTCTCTTCTTTCTTTTACGGAATTTATATACGGCAGTGGCAATTTGTTGCGTCGAGTATCTGAATGGGTGGTACTTGTCGCGCGGGTTGACTTTTTCCATTCAGGCAGCACGGTCTCGAACAGAGTTAATTGTATTGTGTGTGTGTATGTATATGTAACAAATTGAGCGATTCACCACGCGTCATTGAACGAGCCACATGCTCGGCACGCGCGCTCGCGCGCCTTTAGAATAACGCTAATCCGTTTACTTGTCACTTAATCGAAAGTTGTAATTAATAAGTAAGTCGCATACCCGCATATACAAAAGAAAGCCACGCCCACGCTTCCCGCGACGGCGTCGTTACGGGGAGGAAAGAAAAAGGGTCATCGCACGAGCCTCGCCTCCACGTAGCTATCGCGGCTGAAAGGAGTCCGTATCTCTCGACGGGACCCCTTTAAAAATGCGTACAAAATGTCTCGGTTGTGTATATACATTTGAAGGAGCCTCGCGCACATTAATACACGGATCAAACGGAAATCTAATCGGGTCTTCCCTCGAATCGGCCGCGGCGATTAACAATCGTTTGTGAGCGTTCAACGTAGACGAATTCAGACGTTCCTTAGCGAATTTTATATTATCCTCTCGTTGAAATAATTATATTCATATAAAATAGCTGTGCTGTGCTTTCAGATAATAATAAATGCAAACACACATGTGCTTCTATTTTTATATTTGAATAGATACAAATAAGACCCTCCGACAATTTTCTTGTATTAAATATTTAATTTGCTGAATACAACTCCCGGATGGGTTTCAGCTCTACTCTAGATCCGTTTATGGGATCCGTCTACGAGAAACGCTGACCCGAATCATCCGTAAACGCGACGCTCCATCCATAAATGCCGCGAGCAGACGCGACGTGTACTCCATCCTGTTAAAAATGTGCGCTTCAAAGGAGAGAAAGACGAGGACGCGACAATAAAATTTCACGATTCTAATAGTATGCAATTCCTCTTCGTCCGCCATGCAAAAGACGCTTTCAATAAGTCGATCGTTACGAATGCAAATGTACTTCGTTGTGTTCTTCATCTAAAGTCCCATCGCGAAGAAAGTCGAGAGATAAATGGAAAAAAAAAGTATACGTGGGCTTAAACATCTTTTTTCAAAACTTTGAAAAAAAAGCAAGAATTTTAAGACCTTTATATGTATAAATTTTTCTGTTTTAATCATTTTAGTTTATTGTATTTTTTTTATTGTATTTTTTCGTTTTTATTCGTATTATTATCTCTAATAGTAATATTCAGATAACGATTTAGATGTAGAAATGAATTAAATCTCGGCGACGACGGGAATATCCGAATAAAATCGGAAGTCAGGTACGCGTTCGAGAATAACTTTGTATCGGCAGTGTAAGTCAACAGATTCAAAGCGCACATTTTTGGCGAGTACGTTCTCACTTTTACATGTCAGGTCGTGTGTAATAAAGAGTACATGAGATACCTTACGTATCTGTCACTTACGTGATAAGAGTTCGCAATCAATACGGCGTATAAATTAATAACTAATGACTAATCTCGTTAAAGTAACTTTGTACAATTTATACAGGGACCGTTTGCGTGATATGATAATATGTATATATTTATATATATAATATGTATATTTTCATATATATATATATATATTTTACGCGTTTTTATTGTTATTTCGTTAAAAACGTATTTACTACGTGTATTCGTTTTGGAAGAATTATACATGGCCGTTCTTCATGGAGATTAGCCCTCGGTTGCCTTAGGATTTAGGAACGTTATATCCAAAATAATATGCTCCATTTGTCGTGGCCTGAGTACAGTGCAGGGCTGTCGAAAATAAATGCCACGCTTTGTGAGGCCGGTCGCGATTGCCGAGCGCGAATCGTTTCGTGCGGCACGTTAATCCTTTCGCTACGACGATTATCCAGCTACGTGCTGAGAGATACGGCGGTAATCGCCCGTCTCTAATTGTTTGCATTAAGGACGACTGTATCTATCAAAACGCCCATTCACATTTCGCGTGTAATCCCGCGTGTTATCTGCATGTTGGCTGTTTAACATACAGATGAGAGATGTTATCGTCGGACTCGGTATCGAAACAAGTTCGTTTAGCGTGAAACACAGGACGCGAATATGAGCGATTGCCACGTACTACAAGCTG
The DNA here is from genome assembly GCA_011636635.1 of Tetramorium simillimum. NCBI lineage: Eukaryota > Metazoa > Arthropoda > Insecta > Hymenoptera > Formicidae > Tetramorium > Tetramorium simillimum. The sequence goes on along the minus strand of VBVQ01003074.1, from coordinate 14,257 downwards.
TAACATTTGGGCTTGACGATCGAAAACAATTGCTTCGTACGCAGGAAGTGAAGCCTTTCGACAAAAACCACCGTAGCGAAAGGATTATTCTGCGTACAGAGCAAGCAGGCACGGTCGATCGATAAGTTAATCTCGTTGTACAGCACAGTGGAACAATTGTGTACGATTGCCTGCTCGATTGTTTCCGAGACAATGACTTCGGAATGAAATCACTTTGATGCTCAAAGAGATCGTGAAACGTCCTAGACCGAATTATTCTAAAAATCTTCAAGTCTCATTTTTATAAACAAACGTCTCGATACTATAACGTATACTCTCATTATTGCTATAGCACTGAAGTCGTTATCTCTCTTAAAGCTGCATTTGCAATCGTTTTAATAATTTCAATAAAGTATTTAGCGGCTCGTTATAAAAAAAATGTTATTTTTAAAAAGAACCTTTGTATAACTAGAGTTCGATAAAGAGTTCAATTCTGTGTTTTATTACTTTATAGAGACAAATTAAATTATTGCATCTGAGCCGTCAAACGTTCTCGTAGGCAAAATTTGTCAATTAAACAGTTGACTGCGCTTGTTTGATTCGTACGCGCTTTATGCGACCTAAATCTTCAGTTCGCGCTCAGGCGGATCAACCCGTTATATCATATATTCTTCTTTTCGTTTGTGCTATTGTCACGTCAAAAAAACGTGACATGTCACGGGGGACATTTATACGCGTGGACGTTCATCCCGGAGCGGTCGTGCGAGAACTTTTGTAGCTCGCTGACACTCGCGATTTAAAATGTTACTTTTTACAGTCACCGTTTAAGATACAACATAATCGAACTAACAGTACGTCAGCGGGAATGGCAGTATATATGGCAGTCGAGAGTACAGCGAAGTTTAAGAGACGTTCAACTGGAATAGTAGTCCGGCGTGATCGCTCAGGCGTTAAATGTTTACTCGGGAAACATGTCGTGACAGCAAATCGCAATATATGAGAGAAAAGACCCTTTCCCTTTTTCTTTTTCTTTCTTTATATCTCTCGAATATTGGGATCATTTCTATCTCTCAGCGTGATATAAAGTGACGAACAAAGAAAATATAAGCAAGGTCCGATGATACGTTAATCAGTCTATTTGGCAGAGTGTTCAAAGAAAGATAATACTACGCGGACTCCTCTCTCGCGATGTTATCTTTTTTGAAAGCCCTTATCCGAGTACGGAGTATAAAACAATCGACTATAACGCGTGTACATAACGGGGTCTATCGGCGTAGCGTTAAAGTGCCGCGAGTAGTCGGTCACGGAGTTCAATCCTCGAGTCTCGAGTGTCGAAATTATGCTTCTACCGCGATAAAAGACCGTTATTGCGCTTCGTTACGAACACAGGGATACCCTACGAGTTTAAGCTACCGTCACGTAATCAGCTAAAACGTAAACATTTGTCAGTCATGGAATACTTATTACTCCGTGAAACCTGTTAAATATTTTCAATATTACGTAACGGGGTACGCAAAGAAAGCGCAAGATTCGCTCTGCCTCGTTGTCACCGAGCTCACTCACTTAATGAGCCCGTATAATCAACAAATCAAATCGATGTACCCTTCCAGCGGTGCGAGTCGTTGATCAAAAGACGCGCGGTAGCGTCTCGCGCTAGATATAATATATATATATAGAAATATAGCAACCCTGCGAAAGAGACACTACGGCGTATCTTTTATTATATATACGGCGCGCTGAACCGAACCGTATTTGACGAGCGTCCGCGACATTGCTGATTGCGAAACGGCCTCCCGTAATCTGAGACTGTGATCGTTCGTTGTGATCGAAGGCCGTTTGTTCAGGCACGTCCTGTATTTACTACATCCAGGTAGTATTTAGCTTTCACGGTGATCACCCAGTCGACTAGACTCCGTCGGAGCGTTCGGGTTATTGCCACTTGCAAAGATACTATTTAGCTTATTGTATCGTTGACTGCCTGTACTACTCATTGTATTAGAGGCCGAAGAATTGTGCTGGCTGTAGTTGCCTGTCCTTGAAAAGCCTGGCAGCTTGTCTGAAAGGGATAACGATAGAAACACGTTAAAAATACACATTTCATCGCTCGAATCGTCTCGGATACGAGATTAGGTTTAATTAAAGGCGAAAGAATAAATTAAATATTCTTTTCTGGATCGATTACCTTTACTACGATTATGCCTCAGTCTCTCCTGTGAATTCGTGCTTCCGCATTGCCTCTGGGGGATGCAGGAGTAATTGCTGTCGCTACTGTACGTGGGGGAGGACGTTCTGTTTCTTCTCCGCGGACTCCTGTTACTTCTGCTTCGGGAACCCGCCCTGCTGCTACTGTGGCCGCACGCGGTGCCGTATTGCTGCGCGTTGTACTGCACGGTGTCCGCGTAGAGGCAGCTCGATTCCGAGCACGAGCAGCACGCGTCCGAATGCGTGTTGGAGTCGCACGACTTCCTGTCCCACTCGTCGTTCTCGGGCTGATAGAGATTGTCATTGTGGAACATTTCATCCCTGTGCCGATACAGCTCCTCGCTCACGGCGGATGGCGTCAGATGCGACTGTTGATTGTTGGAGCGAACGAACGCGGAATCGACGCGCGCGCCGTAATCGTCCGGCAGACCGTTCTGGTGGTGGCCGTAAATAACGGAGCCGCTCTCGTACTCGTTCTCCTGGTTTTTATAAGATTCATAGTGATTAAAACCCTGTGGGAACGAGGGCAACGGTGGCGGATTAGTCTGCGGCGGCAGCGTCGTGTATCTGCCCTGCGGAACTTGAAGGTTGCCAGACACCTGGATACCGCCGAGCTCCGAATGTTGACTCTGCCCGCCGCCACTCCAGGGTGTTGGCGACGGACTGAAGCTGTTGGTCACTCTTATGGGCGGGGTGGGCGGACTCTGCGCATTGCACGAACCGGCGCCTGAGCCGCCACAATGATCCAGATCGTTCTGAACGCTTCTCTTGCCGAGATGCGGACTGAACGGCACCTGCTGCTGTTGCTGTTGGTGCGGATGCTGCAATTGATGTTGCTGTTGCATCCGGCCAGTGGCTATAGACGTGCCGAGGGGCGGTGGATGCTCAGGCGGCGGTGGCAACATGTCGCACCAGTTGGGCATCGGCATACCGGTTTGCGGCGCGTCGCCCGCGGGGCCTGCTATTCTGTACTGTCTCCTTTGCATGTCCACATTCTCGTCCGCGTAGGCGGCGTCGCCGCCGCTCATGTTGTCGCTGCTCGGCGACACCGTGGACTTGTTGGGCTCCTGATTCGAGTCGAGGCTCGAGTAATCCGGTTTCAGACATGAGTCGCTGGAGTTTGACTTCTGGCAGCTGGTCTCGATCGAGTCTGAATTACGGCTACCCACGCACAGGGTCGTGGTCGCGTACGGCTCCGGCGGCGGCGCCTGCATCTGCTTGCGCGTGTTGTAGAACGTCGTGAGATTTACTTCGGCATACTCCGAGCCGGCCATGCCCATTATGCCGGCCGCCAGCATATGCTGATTGTTGAGTAACTTAGTCTCGCAGTCCTTATCGTTGGCGGCCTGGAGGGTATTTGTCGGTCGCCAACCTCGTTCCAGCCAGAGCGTGTCCTTATTCAATTGACAGATGTCGTTTGCAGTGCCCACGGGTACATTTAAGTGTCCGAGTTGCTTGCTCATCGCCTGCTTGCGTCTCACGTACAGGGTGGCCAGCAAGGCGGCGATAACGGTGAATATCATCGTTATTATCAATACGAGAAACCACGTCTCTGTGACGACGGACGCACCTCCGTGGCTGGGATCGGTACGCGGAGGTAATTGCGTCAACTGTCCCGGATCCATGTTCAACAGGGTCGGATTGGAGAAAGGACCCATTCCGACGCGGGTCTGTCCAGCGACGCGAGCCGTGTATAAACCGCCGGTGGTTAGGCTGTTGATGATGACTGACGTGGTGGACGCGTTCAGGGACATTTGACCCAGGATCTTGTTGCTGCTGTTGCTCTTGATCTGAATCTATAACAGGCGGATACGAATCAGCAGTGAGATATAGATAGATATAGGTACTAGAGCGAGACATAAGGCAGAAAGATTAACGGCGACCCTTACCTTGTAACCGATCAATTGGCCGTTCTGGGTGTTCTTCGGTGGTGGCGACCACCGAACGAACGCGGAGGTCATATTTATCATTCCCACGTGAACATTCTCGGGAGCGCCCGAGGGCACATCCTCCAACGTGGTAACCAGCTTCACGTTGCTCGGTCGACCTTCGATTATCTTGTAGAAGGGAACCAGGAAGAATTCGTAGCGCGTGTACTTTTTCAGATTGGTCAGCACGTAGCTGGTAGCGCCGGCGTTGAGCACCGTGACCATCTGATATTCCGGTTTCTCAGAAACTTCGCGGTACCGTATATAAAGGCCCTCCACTAAATCTGCCGCGCCGAGAATCTAAAATTCAGATTCTAATATGTTATTCTAATCCGGTGTTGTTATTTTAATGTTTCTCCAATTCCAACTGTCGCATCCGAGTATCTCAAATATCGCGAAAGGTTCTCTGAATTTCCCTCTTTTTAGAAAAATGTAACGAGTTGATAGTTATTTTTTTATTTTTAATATAAATATAGTCTCGATAAATTAAAACTCTGTTAAAACAGTAGCGTTTGAAATAAAAAATATCATTTTTAAAATAAACGAACAAATATTATTTCCGCATTGTATTTTTCGAAATTTTCAAGTTAACATCTGCCGCCAGCTCCCGCGCGTTGTTATGTTAAATCGATACGAGCAAAATGTCGCGTATAATGTTGCCCGATACTTACGTCCCACATGATCTTCACGCTGGTGCTGGTCAACGGTTGTACCTCTTTGAGATGTAAAATCTCGCTGTTGAGCCGATCTCTGGCGCGAGTCAGTTCCACTTGCGGTACCGTATGCTGATTTACGGTAGTAGTTTGCACGACGTCCGACAGTGGTCCGGGCAGCGAGAGCCCCTGGCTATTTTCCGCTCGTACTAGGAAAACGTAATTGGTCTCCGGCCTTAAATTTGTCACCTGTTGATGGATAAAGCGGAAACCGGATTCATTAGCTTGATGAACAAAATGAAAAAAGTAAATTCCACGTATGTGTACATGTATATACCTAAGTATGTTCGTTCCTGCTTGTTTATTGGCCACTAAATGTCAACTTTACTTCTTTTATATCGCGATATTTGTTCTCTTCGAGAGATTACTTTATTCCCTTTTCGGAGGACTGGTTAAAACCTTATATTGCGCAGCAACGAGTGCTGAAGCATATTACGTTTGTTTGATAAAGAGTATTAAAGTGTCTCTTACGTAGACACTTACTTTGTGGCATTAGACTGCTCGGTCTCTTTATTACGTAGTTCCGGCATACGTGAAACTTTGATATTAGATTTTTCAAGGCAACAGTAAGCGACTTGGGTTTAACGGATCGTTACCCAACACCGTAATGTCGCGAGCTGTCCACGCCAGCAGCGGCAGCAGGGCGCCGCTCTAAAACTTTCGAAAAACAATGCACAAAGGAAGGGAAACTGAAAATGCCTACTCGAGAAGATCGTTGAAACTCGACGTGGGATATAAGCGCCCGGGAAAAGGGGGTCAAGTGTCGTTTCGATTCTCAATACACTCACCGTATAGATGTCGTCGAGGATACGAGTGTTCGCCACTACCCAGCCGGTGTTCAGGTTGCTGCTGTAGTATTCGATGGTGTAGCCGATGATCTTGCTCTGGCCCTCGTAGCCCGGGCTCCACGTCAGGGTGACGGAGTCGCTGGTGATGTTCACTATCCGCGGTTTACTTGGGTTCTGCGGCAGCGCCGAGATGTCGGGCGTCCGGTGGAAGCTGGCGCCGGTGCTGACGGTCAGATACGCCGACCAGGAGGTGTTGCCGGACTCGGACGAGGCGATGCAGGTGTACAGGCCGGAGTCATTGGCGTGTAGGTCGTCGATGAACAGCGTGCCGTTGATGGCCATCGTGATGCGGCCGCCCGGTCGCACGAGCACGCCCTCCTTGTGCCAGTGAACCCGCGGCGTGGGTGTACCGACCGCACGGCACGGCAACGAGGCGACGCTCTTCAGCGGCAGGGTCTGATTCGCCAGGCCTAGCTCGATTATGGGCGGCGGAGTCTCCTCGACGGACGTCACCTATTTCATCGATGATAAGGATTTTATTCGGAGTCTACCTGCGGAGCTCATCGACCTGGAGAAACGCTACGTGGGCGCTCAGTCTTCCTTCGATTCTTAGGATATGGGAACAATAAGACGAGTCCAGGGGACTCGTGAGGAATTGTGAGGTCTACTTTAGTATAGGAATTTTACTCGGGGTCTATTTCTTCAAGAAACAAATGGCGTGGCTACGTAATGTCCATAATCCACGATTGGAACTTTGATATTTTAGCTCGGAACTTTGCTGAATCCACATCTTTTTTTGTGTCTAGAATGTAAATTACGAGCTGCCCCCTTCTCCTCCCCCCCTCTAGTGATACTTGGCTACTGAATTAAGCGAAATATCCCGTCTAACAAGTTCGTTCGAATAGCCACGCCGGTGGAAATATGTAATTCAAAAGTTTTCTTTCTATATTACACCTTTCAACTTTGGCCACTGCGAGCGAACAAGTTATGGAGTTTCCATTCGCCAAAGTAGATCGCTGTAATGCTCCCTATATGCAGATAAGAATTTTATTCCAGAATGTGGGGCAACTCCCCTCGGGCTAGGATCGCGGTACCACGCTGTGCGCCAGCCGGAATGGTAATTCTGCACTCATCCGGAAGGGAACAGGAGGGGGGAAGAGGATGATATAAATATGTATCGAGAAAATGAACCACTTAATGTGCGTGCTCGCTTCTCTCATCCAGACAGATTTATCTTGCCCGTACATTTTAAACTGTTGCGCGTCCGCTTAGCACGCGACTTTCATTGTTCTACGTGCGGATGCGGCATGATGCATTAGATCACGCGTGGTTACTGTCAGTTTGCAACTACTAACACCGTAACGTCGGAATACGAAATAAGAAAAAGGAAAAAGATAGCCGACGTTCGTGACGGGGAAGATTTTTCGGGGTCGTACGCCCGGACGTGGATTACGAGGCTTTACGTACCTGAAGAAATACGGTCGCAGTGCTGGCGCCGGCCTGACTAATGGCGCTGCACACGTAGTGGCCCTCGTCCTTCCTGACGGCGGCCTTGATACTCAGACTTCCGTTTTCCGTGATGGTGTAGTGGCCCTGATACGTGTGGCCGGGAAACATTAGCTCCTGGGAACCCTCCCGGGTCCAAAATATCGACGGCTTCGGAGCGCCGCGCGCCGCGCACGAAAAAGTGACGTCGGTGCCGGCGTTTACCGTCTCGTCCTTGGGGAAGTTGGTGAACACCGGCCTCGCTGTGACAAACAGCTCGATTTGGAGACGTATATTTTGCGGTAAGAGTGATCGATTAACTCTTTATCGTACGATCAAATTTTCAAGCAAATGTAATAAAGTGAAAGTTTTACGACGTATCGTATAATTTATGATTATCTCTTTAAATGCAAATTTATTAATCGACTAGAGAATGTCGATGAAAGATTTCAAAATAGTTTCTTTAGCGATGGAAATATTAAACATCCACTTCTGTTTTCCTATGCGCTTTCCATCTTAATTATTTACAGTTAATATAAAATTAATCGGTTGGAGTCAGATTTGTATCAAACTTGATCTAAAATATTTTTGTAGCAAATAACAGAAATGGATTATGATGTTACAGAATTTTTACGTTTTGAATAAAGAAGACAAATTTGGAGAAAAGAGAAGAAAATGTGCATGATCGATACGATACGATAATGTTACCGATTATACATGACTGATCAGAATTCATGCTGTTCGCTTGAGCGTAAAGTTTGGGTTGCCTGACTGTAATACCGTGTCCATCGCAACCCCCTATCCGGCATCCTCCAGGCGACTACTCAACAACATGTTCGAATTTTCCAAGCCGCAGATTCGATTTCGTGTCGAAGCCAGGCACAAAAGTCGACATCCGACAGGATGCACATTGCGGAGCTTGATATGCGGTGATAATGCGCGGCCTGCCCTCCCCTCGTTGGCACACCCCCTTCACTCGTCACGATAATCGTACACCGAGCGCGTAATTAATTTCACGGTCGAGCGGATCCTCGAGCGCGCGCGGGGGATGACGGAGAAGTGACAGAGGGAGGATTAGTACTCACAGTGCACGGTAAGAGTGGCACTCGCTGATATCGCCCCGACGCCGTTCTCCGCGTCGCAAATGTACGTCCCCTGGTCCTGGGGGTTCACCCGCTCGATGTGTAAACTTTTGTCGTTGAGAATGTGCGCCCGGCCTATCGGCATCTTGCCGTCGTCGCGACGCCAGAGGATCTCCGGCATGGGGTCGCCGCCCACCCTGCAGATGAACTCCGCCGTCTGATCCGTGAGGATCGTCTGGTTCGACGGTGTGGACAGGAAGTACGGCTTCACTGCGAAGACAGAGCGAGGATTTGGTTGGGAAAATCCCGATAGCGCCGGAAGGGGTCTGTTGTATCCCGAATTACGGCCCGCGGCTTTTCATCGAATTCCGAACGGTTCCGTGGTCACAAATTGGCACGCGGATGTTATTTATTTAACGTAGTTTAGTTACCGGAGCGCGATCGATCGGCCGGTTTGAAAGAACAAATGACATGTTGGCGATAAATAGTAAGTGGCATTAATAAATTAAATATATTAATAATGAAAAGTTATTACAGTTGCAAATAAACAATGTTGCTCGGAATCAAAAGGTCGGCGAGCGACAATTCTAATTTGCCGTTCTCATAATGCAGTTAATAATTAGTGAAAATGCATTATCATCTGCAAAATTAGGGCAATATCGAAAAGATGATAAGCTGAAAAGGGAACGCAAGAGTGACAATCGATCATGACACACATACACATGATCAATACAGACATAAAACCGTTGAAAATTAAAATTGGAGAACGCTGTCGGCAAAGTATAAAATAATTGACATTTAACTAGCGACTACTTCGTTTGAATTTTATCCAAATTTGAAATTTAAGGTAACTACGTGAGGCGGAGCAGTACTTATCGGACAATCAGGATTAGCGTTAAGTGCGGCGCTAAACCGCTAAACCGAGTTAAGCTCGACGATGTCTACGAATCCGTGCCTCTTAGTCCTAATCGTGCAAGGGATGCAGAGGGAAATGAGGCACGTTCGTGTTACGAGCCTTTGGTAACGCTTACCGTGAACCGTGAGAACCGCTATCGCGGACTCCTTGGTGCCGACCATGTTCTCGGCGATGCACTGGTACTTGCCCTGGTCGGCCGGTCTCACGTCGGATATCATTAGGTTACCCCCGTCCACCAGGGTGATCCTGAAACGGCCGATGAACGATTAATCAAGACGCCGCGACGTCACCCTCTCCCGTTCGATAAGAAGAGACGGCGGCGAAAATTACGACGATTAATTTCCGCCTGCGAGATCGACGGCCTCTTTAAGCGCCGCGAGCGTCGTCGTCGTCGTCGGGGCGAAGACGTAATGGTTCAGTAATGCTCTCTATACTTCACGTTATCATATAACATATTTATTATCGTAATACGTTATTATCGTATTAGATTTCCCAAGTTTCGCAGCTAAGGGGCCCGACGCGGGGGCGAGAGATTATTTTCTCGCGCGAACTGTGTCCCGCGAAACAATTTCGAGCACCCCGTATGTTAATCGTTCCGTTCCAGGAGACGCAGTTTGTCTTACCCGTCCCTCCGCCGAGAGGGGAGGAACTTTGAGAGAAACGACGCGTTTTCGTATACGCGCTCTCCCCGCCGCCGCCCTGCGCCATTCCCTTCGCCCTTTTGCCGCCCTGATATTATTTATGCGAGGGAATAAGGCGCGCGCGTGCGAAGGCGCGTACTCAAGGCTGCGTACTTGACATTCCCGAGCCGTCCTTACCCCGAGGGATCGGTTCTTCCACCGCGTCGGCGGTCGCGAGATTAAACGGCTGTCTCGTTGAGAGGGGGTGCACATGCACAATATCGCGTGTATGGAGAACGGTGCTCGCGACGACGCGAATCGATCGATGGCTCTCGATCGCGCTCTCTAATTTATAGTGTCAATTAATTTTCGCGTCGGTGGTGCTCGATTACCTCCCCCGTTCCCCTCTCCTCTCTCCTGTGCCCCTTTTGATCTACTCTCTTTCTCTCTCTCTCCTCTTCTCGCCACGCGACCATTCTTCCATCGCTCTCCGTGTCCCGTAATACCGCGTTCCGCGCGCGCGCGCGCGCGCTTCGTGGAAAGGGGAGAGAGAAGAGAGCGGAGAAGAGAAGCGCGGTCTCTCGGCGTTCCGATACGGCCGGATTTAATTCCTATCGGTTGTCCTAATTTATCGCGGCTTCGGGCTTCCATCGGTAAATCCGGCGCGGGGACGGATGGTGGTGGTGATGGAGGAAGAGAAACAAGGGGAGGGCGGATAAGGGGAAACCGAGGAGAGGAGAGACGGGGGTTTCCGCGGGCCGCCGCAACGGAGGAGAGTACCCTATTGATCGAGACGAAGGAGAGGAAAATAGCCGTCGAAACGAGCGAGCGAATGAACGAGCGTGTGCGAGTTTCGTTTCGTTTCTCGAGAGGCGCGAGACGACCTCGTCGGAAAAAAATGTCTCCATTCCCGGTTTCCGTCGGCTTTGCGCCTCCTTCCCCTTGGAAATCCGAAAGGAACAGAGAAAGAAAAAAAAGGAAAATCGTATGTCACGTGCCCCCGGGTGCCGGGTCAAAACGTGATACCGCGTCCCATAGAGGACGAAAATCCGTAAAAGAAAGAAGAAGAAATGTGCCGGGTCCCCGAGAGCGTTAAACCAACGTGTACAATACGGTGTAAAGCGACGGTAAATGGAAGTAATTATACGAAATAGGAAAACTCTGAATGGCGCGCGGCGATATACTTCTCTCGTGACGAAACGGCGGGGGAATAAAAATTGTAGCGGAGCTAATCAATTAATAATTCATTAAGTCGATAAATTATACTCAACTTTTTCCACTCCGTTCACGCGCTGCAACACAGCAGATAAATTTCTCCTTAATTCCCGTGTTTTTTTTTCATCGCGCATTGGGGAACTTTGGTAATAAGAATCCTTTTTTTTTTCTCTCTCTTATATCCGGCGGAGTTTCGCCGATCGGAAGGGAGGTCGCCGAGGGTTCGCCGACATTCCTCCTGAGAAGGAGAGAGAAAGAGCGAGGAGAGGGGGCGGGTACGCGGCGCGAAAAAAACTAAGAGGCGTTCAGCGCCCCATGAAAGTTTGATCGAGTCGATCCACGGGGATTCGGGGGAGAAAAAAAATCGCCCGTTCCGAGATACGAATGGCAGGCGGAGGAGCGCGGAAGTGTGCCGGGTCGTTACAACGAGGTGGCTCGCGCAAGCGTACGCTTAAAAGCCTGATCTTGGAGGAAGAGAGAACAAGGGAGAAAGAGAGAGACCGAGAGGAAGAGGGAGCGAGGTACCCCGCCGAATTTATGCGCCGATTCCTACACAGAGTTGAGTTGCGAGTCTCCCGAGTCTGTTTCGGTTACGCGATCATAGAGACAATACGTAGGTAAATACGGGACATGTGCCTCTCGCAATTCTGCGCTTTATTATACATCGAATATCATTGCATGATTTATTATTAAACCGATAAGCCTCAGCGGGAAATTTTATTGACACATCGCGCAATGGATTTACTTCCGATTGATGAAAATATCAGCGACGGAGTTAAATACAGAAATATTCAATGCGTCATCGAGTGTGCCGCGAATAGAAATGAATGATGTTTAAATCCATGCCGATAAATGAATGCAGTAATTTAATCTTTCATCTCTCTTTTTCAATTTTAATTATCAAATAGCATATAATAGAGAGACCATAGTGAATTTAGATATTATGTTTTGATGAATATTAAAGAAGATTTTAACGCGCGACCGACCGACACCGTCCGTGTGTCGAGATGAATCTTCGCTTTATCTTGGCGAGGAACTTGTGCTTAAACCGAGACTTTGAAAAAGCGAAGGCAAACGCGAGATAACCATCCGTATTCGCGTTAGCGGCGGTGTTTGATACGACTTTTTCTGTTCCGCGGCGACGTCCCTTTTACCCCGGCGCGTCGCTGTTAGAATTAAGTTAATCCGGAGTTCCATCCTTCCCCCCTTCCTCCCTCCTGTCCCTTTTCCACCCTCTCTCTCGCTCTCGTCTATAAAAGTAGATTTCCCGGCCGTAATCCCGCGAGCATAAAAGTTGCTCTTACTGCTGCGACATTATTACGTATAGAGACACACAGGGCAAAATTCCCGTATAGGCGCTTTCTCGTACGTACGCGGCGGCGCGACGTTGCAATTTAATCGGGAATGGAGCGGATTTGAAGCGGATGCGACGGGGCGGGCGCCCGCTCGCGCTTTTAAAGGGCCCGCAAATTGCGAGCCGGGATGTATTTATTATTGTTTTACCATTCATTCGAGGCCCAGGTGACAAGATCGAATTAATCGCCGCATAGCGGAGTAACAAAGCGCGCGTCAAAACACTCCGCGCTTATTTTCGGGTGGATTTAATTTTACCGCTATTTACTTGCTTATGTTTATCGCAGTAAGCGCCCGCTACGTTTCTCGTACAGTTTATTTATTAACATTGTAACATTTAGCGTATTCAATTTAAAGTTACGACTGTCTCGTCCACTCGGTGCTAGCGAGGTTGGACGACAATCGGACAAAGGTAGGAAAAAGTAAAGGAAGCTCGCGGCTTAAAGTCATTTTCACGCGGCAGCTGCTCGGCACTCGCCGAGTCTCCACGGCGCGGGGTCCCCGAGTAAGAGAGAAAGAAAGAAGAAAAGGGCCTCGTGGCCCGTCGACCAGCAAAATAGTCGACCCCGCATTTAATCATTACGCTTTTTCGCTTCGCGTCGGGCGTGCAATTTCGTTGCGTTTTCGGCCGTCGCGGTGTGTCAGGCGAAATTCAAAGGGACAGGACCCGCGGGTCACAAAGAAAGCTCACCGTTTTGTCGCTTCCAGGTCTATTATGTGACCGTTCCTCTTCCAATGGAGGGTCGGCTCCGGATGGCCGCGAGGCGGGCCGCACTCCAGCAAAGCCGTCTCCCCGGCGGCGACCCTCGTGTTCTGTGGCTCCGCGCGAAACTCATCCCGCAGCACTGCAACAGACAACAACCCGTCACGATAATGCACCGTTGCATTACAAAAGACACTACGTTGCTAGTACGCCTGTCTGGCAGGAGGACAATACTTCCCCGCGTTGCAACCCAGGACAACGGGGAGCGAGCGAGCATTTGCGCTTTTTGTTTCCTTTTCATTGAGACGGACGAAAGTGGGACATTCTTACATTTATATATTTTCTTTTTATTTTCCCCATTATCGAAGTCATTTTATTGAATCATTTTAATATCTTGTTCGCTGAAGGTGCCATAACTACGTTCGGTTTGAAGCGCGCGCTAAAGTTTTAACAAGCTTTCACAAAAGTCATTCGATTTTTCGCTCGTGTACCGCGACTGCAGAACTGGGACAAACTAAAATGAATTTCAAATATCCGCAATGGGTCCAGGAACAACGAAAAAAAGAGGACATATTCTTAGATGACCAGAATGGTCCTGTCATTCTAGTCGGATCTCATGTGTGAATAATTCTTTGTTGAAATCGTCGCGTCGATAATATTTTAATTCAGTTTTATTCAATAACGTCCATTTGTATTTCAGAAATCTATTTTCGCATTTCGAGATAAGGTCTCTCAAGATTTCTTTAAAATTACTTGGACAGTATTCAAATAAGGAAACTCAAACAGCGGTTATTTCGGAATGGAAGAATATTTCCAGAATACCCATGCGTCTTTAGAAATTTGTATATGAAAAGAACTAGATGCCCTTTCACTATTCCAGTCTTTGTAAGAATGCAAAGAGAGAGGGAGAGAGAAAGAGCGGTGAATAAGTGTTATATATACATAAATGTGAAAATATTTGAACGTTGACATTATTGCTGCGTTAACAGGAGAATTTTAAATCGGGTCGCCCCGAATGGATCAGGACTTATATTTGAATTGTAAACCAAAGGTTACAAAACTGCGATATAGGGAAACGGAGATGTATGCCATTGGATGCATTACCGGGTTAAGCGTGGAATGACTACGGAATGAGACTGCGAGAAGCACGCAGCGCGAGCGCACGAAGCCCGCCGCGTGCCAGGCTGGGAGCTACGAATTGAAATTTGAGACAAACGGAGGGAAACAGGACGAAGGAGGGCGAGTCGAAGAGAGAGGGAGGGAGGGGGGAGAG
>VBVQ01003073.1:0-20894 GCA_011636635.1 Tetramorium simillimum | reverse complement strand
TTATAATGTAATATATATATATATATATATATTGCATATATATTACATTAGAATCGCCATTATCAAAGAAATTAATCACTTAATGTCATCAAAATGTTTTTATTGCTACTGTGATAACCTTTAATTAATTTAGAATGCTGAATGCCTCAATGGTTATCATAAAACGTTCATTTATCCGCGGGATTTCCGATCGAGACATTATTAGTGGTTATTTCCTTAACCGTATAATCATTTGCGTAAAATCCATTGCAAATTTATAAGTCAAATACGGAATTTTCCTGATAACAACGATCAAAACAAGTATATATCTACTAAACTGATTAAATAAGAATTGGCTATATTTTTACAATCTGCATGCGATATTATTCTGTGATATATACGAAAGATGAATTATCTGCGCGAAAAATTATATAATAGATAAACGGACAAAAAATTACAGCGAGAGTTAGATACCTCTGATAAATAATTAATACTTTATCCTCGTTCGATTATATGCAGTTTCTTGGCATAGTTTCTTTTACACGCCATGTGACCGATTTAATTTTCAGAATAAATTGCAAGTATCAATAATACGAGTTATACGTACGTTCAATGGACGATAATTGACTCATGGCTATCTCTATAGTTCTATAGATAACTTTTTATCTTATAAAAGCGAAGTACTGTATGATAATTATGCAATGTGATAATTACTGCTTCCCTTCGTTAATAGTGTAAATCGGTCTTTTCTGCATCAATTTTCTGCATATCTAAATGAGTCTAGAGTTACGTATAATATGTAAATTTGCATGTAAAATGCACCACTACAAGAATTACAAGTGTGTTCGTATTACTCATTTCAATCACGGCAAAATATTATGATAATGTTGTAAGATTATCTAATACCACATTTCCATGGACACTAGTCCGCAGTAAACCAAATTGCGAACTATATGTACAGAATCTAATTTTAAACATCAAATTACATTAAATTTTAGAAGAAACTAAAGTGCCGCCTTAGACAGGCTCTATTTAAATGGATTCTCTACACTCAGTAAATTATTAATAAGCAATATTACAGTGATTAAAATAGTGATTAGAGGACTTTATTACTGCAATAATTATCATAATTGAGCTCTCATGTCGCCTATAAAATGCCGACGCTCCCAAGGCTTGTTTATAATCGATCTATTTGCATTAAGGAACTTATTACCTGGCTATTGAATAATAGTGTCTGGGCATTAGCATGCGCCGATTATCGACACTGACAACAGCTGTTGAGTGCAATTATAAAAATAACGTGTATAATTATCGCGATGTATTTCTTTATCAATCATCACCTTTCCAAAAAGTAATTCTTATTATGTATTTAATCCCGAGTTTATACAAAAAAATAAGTAAAAGCATAATTTTTATACAAATAATAGCTACGATTTTCATAATTGTATCATATTTATTTCTAAAATCACTTTTGAAAATTACAAAGTTTTATAATGTTATGGTCTGATAAATTTAAATCGCGTAGAATTCTTAAAACGATCTCTGTAAATAAAATATTCAAAATTTTTCTGAATTATTTTACTAAAATTAATTTAAGTCAAAATAATAACAAGATTAAAAAGTATCTGTAATTAATAAAAACCTTGGATTTTAATTACACTAAAGCTACGATAATATAAACTGACAATGAGTTCTTCAAGGAAGGATACAACATGTATGCGTCTATATGTTATGTCCTTAAACGTAGCATTTTGATGAATCGTATAAAAAAAGCGGTAATCCCAAGTTAATGAATCATTAATTATTCATTAATTAGTTCAGGTGATATCTATGAAGTGGAATTATTTCGATATCCAGGAATATGACGTTTATTTCGTATTTGGTTTCCTGATATTGAGGAAATTTATAACTAGGGTATTCATTTTAATTTGTTATTAAAGAAACTGAATATTTTCCGTCATGCATATGTGCAAATGTACGTCAGATATAAGGAAAATTCTCAAACTCGTATCATTAATTTTTAAATATACATGTACTGTGAGAGAAAAAAGTCAAATAAAAAGAGGAAAATTGTTATATTCGAATTTTCCTCAAATAATTCGGAAAAGATCCATGAAATTTAATTTGTAGCAACAAGAAAAGAAAAAGATAAAAAGAAAAGAGAAAGACTCTTTATATGATTATGAAAAGATAAAGAATTAATAAAATTAATATTAGGAGATTAAAATTAATCAATTCTAATAAACTAATCTTTATTAATTTCTTTAAAAGCCCAACTAAAATAAAAAAATTTTTTTTTCTCTCTTCAGAATGTAACTAAGAATTATATTGCAGAATTATACTTTTTAAGTTTATAAATGTGCAATTTTCCAGAAAGTATATATGTTGAAGTATTTGATTTCTTCTATTTCATGGAACGATAGGAATTTAGCAAATAATTTAAACGGAATTTTACGGGATTTTCTTCATTCCTAACATTAGTAGCGTTTTATCGATGATAAGGACAGATCAATTGGCATTCCGCTTTATACAGTGGAAATTTATAAATTTATAAAAATCGTATGATAGTAAATTTATAAATCGTATATCTTTGCTAACGCATGACATATTGGTGTTGCGCATAATACAAATCTCTCTTAAGCGATGATAAGTTTATGCGATAAATTATACTCACGCGATCGTACATATCTATTGCATACTCGATGTCGAAATCTTGTCCCGATCTGAGTTTATAAAATCAATATTTATCCCGTTAATAAAAGTAATTAATTAAACTTTGAACGCAAAGGTTTTTATCCGCGTAAACCAAGCACACCTTTATTTAACACATGCAACATTCAGTGCATAGTGTATTTTTGTCGCGCGTTCTAGAAATATAAGAATAATATAAAATGCATAAGATTAATACGTTTTTTGCTGATTTTATAAAAAGTTCGACAAATAGACATACATGAGCGCGCAAAATACTTCATTTACTAAAAAAAATGAGATATTTCTCGTAAATATGTAAATCAATGCTCTAATTAAACGATTTAGATCAACGAATCCAGTTTTCAATACAATCTCAATTGTGAAAAACACAAAAGTTAAATTACACGTGTGTACATTCTATTAATTTATATTAAAACATTATTATATGACATAATTTTTGCATAATGCATTATCGAGTCTAATGAATTTTATAAATTGTATAGTAATATGAAAATAGCAAAACAATACTTGCTTTTGCATTTATTAATTATGACGCCTCTTTAAGTTCAAAAGATATAAAGCTACCAATTTGATAACTGATGCATTTGTTCACGTATTATTAATTCAAGGTGGCTATTTTTTAAACGCTTTACTTATCAAACGCTTCATTCATACTAATCCGTTTAGGTTTGTTAATTCAGAACTTATGAAATGTCTAATTACGTTCTGGATCTCAATCACGTAAGTCTTGACGCAGAACAAGTGCCACTCCGTCTCTGAACATGCGGAGCGGCCTTGATACATGAAAGTAAGATCGCGTCTCATTTGGTATAACGGTGTACGATCCATACACATGTAAATATACATATATATGTATATTTCCAATCACGAACATATTTAAAATACAATCGCATTGATACAGTTCCGTATCTGATATTTTGTGGAATAAAAAATTCCTTGATTTTAGGAACGCAAATAACCGAGTGGCCTCGACAGCAAGGATCTCACGACTCATAACATAATTCTGCAGACAAGTAACTCTTTTGTCCTTAGAGTTTGCTCCGCATGACAATAATTTAACTCGCCGGCCAAAGGCTAATAGTGATTCAGCCGCATCGATCGAGTTATCTAGTTTAATAATTTTCAACACAGGATCAATTATTAATCAAATTTCTAATATTGAGAAAGTTTAATGAAGTTTTCTAAAGACAAAGTTCAAAATGCGCAATCAAAATTTCGATAAAATTACAATAATTTTCATCTATTTTTAATAATTGTGTTTTATTTTTATCGTATTTTTATTTTTATTTTTATCATTTTTAATTATTATCCTAAATTGTTGTTATTTAATTATTGTTTTTTTTCCATTATTATTTTGATAGCATATCATGTAATTATTCTAGAAACAAATACAAATATACATATATATAATTAACTATTCAACGATAAATGGATTAACTCGTCACTTTACTCCCAAGGGTCAGTAAGCAATCGATATGGGTTATCAATTAATGAGAGAAATATACGCGCAGACATTGCTCAGTCTCAATATAAAGAGGATAAATTCTGAGGTATTTTTATACTATAAAAGCGATAGATAATATGTAAATATCTAGTTGCATAATCATGATGAATAATTGAGGATAAACCAACTTAAGTAAAACGTTAGATTAGAGTTGATAAAAATCGTGAAATTTTCATATACATATATTTGCATCGTTCCTATAAAATAAATTTTCAAGAGAAATTATGATATAATTATGATCAATCGTACTTTTTTAAAGATAACTAAAATATATAGGTAACATTTTTTTCTTGTTTTTTCTTAATAAATTTTTTCCTAAACATTATAAACATTCGAAACCATTAATTATAATTGAGTCTACTTAAATGTTTTTACTGTTTCTAAAAAGAATTTAATGCGTGTTTACTGCATAAAATGCAGTAAACATGTTTCTCTACTATACTGTTTATTTAAATCTAATCATACCGTGCCAACTTATTTGTGTAAATAATGTAAAGTCCACACGTACTTCCCCTGTTATCGTAAAGACAAAATCCAGAGAGAAAGCAATGCGCGTGATTACGGGTTGCATTATCGCGTTATTCTAAATACATATGATTCACAGACGTTGTGGTCGTACGGTTCTTTTGCCCCGGTAAAGATTATACTCTTGGAAACTCCCAACCTGGGAATTCACACTTCGGAAAACCGGATTGGCCGCTAAGGAGACCGACAGACTTCAACTCGGCCACTCGGGAGTCCCCGGCTATTCGTGCCTCCAAGCGACGCGACTCGTGACGTCGACCACAACATGATGCGCTGCTGCCACACCTGAATGACGTCTGAGGAAAATTTCATCAATGTGCCGACAATTTGATGGATCATTACGAAACGATCGTCCGTCGGTCCACAATACTATGCGTTTCTTCCGTAATTTTTCGAAAGACCCAATATTAAAATTAGTATTTACAACGGGAAAATACCGAATATCAACGTGGATTACTAATATCAGGCAATTCCATACATTATAGTCATTTCTTCCATATTAATTTCATTAAATTCACGTGTATATCAAAGGAGTGTTTTCATATTATTCTGAAATCTTCACGGTGATCGATTGTTACTATTTGAATCAATTAATGTCTGGCGCATTACACACATCAGACATCTGAACATGTGTTTCCACGAGCATTGATTTAAATAACATATACGTGTTTTCCTTCTCATCGATCTTCGTTTTCAATCGATAAGTTTTTCTAGGAATGCTATCATACCTGAATGATCTCGCGCGGCCATTAATCAAGAATAATCGAATTTCCGAAGTCTCTGGATCTCCGACCAGCCTCCGTTACACAACGCCGCGCATGCAAATTCAATATTTTTCTATTTCCGTATAGGCTCACGTTTATATCGTGTCATTATGCATATTATGAGGAGCAGGTTCTTAACTATATTGGCGATCGTGCCGCGCTACTGTTAAATATTCATCATAATAATGCCGACACGCCTACCGAATGCACCATTGTCGGCGAATGCACGGCAGAGGCCGGACCGTTTTGCCGTCGTGTCTTTAGAAAGCTGTAAAAAAAAGCTAACACGTGCATTTTCTCTCGTAAGATCTTTCCCCGATCGCTCGATTGCACGCGCGATCATTCGCCTCGTGCGTGCGTGCGTACGTGCGTACGTGCGTACGCACGTGAACGTGTTGACGCACAGAAGTGACGATCGAACGGCTAGATCGGTGCGTGTGAGGATCGAACGTATCGTGCGTGATCGTGCGAGCGTCATATTTGCGAGGAGCTAGTTTGGATGACGCGAACGTAAAAGCGATCGCGGTTTAACCTTTAATGCACAGTTTACGCAAACCTAGAGGAAAAGCGATGCCAAGTGGTAAATTACCTAGGTATTTTTTTTAACGAAAGGTAAAAAAACCTGTCGGTTTAATTTGTTCATGCGTCTGCGACATAATATTTAACTAAAATTTAATTTAAACTTCGCAGGTAGCACGTGATGGTTTAGATACGTTTCGTATACATTTAACGTAATACGTTTCATATACCTAAACGTATTTAAAATATTAGAAACGTTAAAGGAAACGTATAAAAAACCAACACGTGCTACTAGGGTTATCTCTCCAAAATTTAAGAAATGAGAAAACCGTAGAAATCTTTGCATTCATTGGCTTTATGTTTCTGTAATATAGCTATTTTCTAACGCTTGAAAAATACTTGTTCAATATTCATTTTGTTTCTTTATTCTCTTTTGCAAATATTTTATTTGTTTTATTCTTTTTACTTCGTTTAATTCTCTATATTTATAGATTGTACCAAATCTGTCAATAATAGATAACTTTGACGGATGTATAATTGTTTGCAAAATTAAATTAAATACAACATGCCGATAGCACTCATTGAAAAACAATGCAATAAATAGGGCTATGCGTGAGCTCTTTATATGAATAAATTATAGAGATAAAATTGCTAGTATTAATAATATACATATATATATGTAATTATAACTTTTTATCATCTGTATGATAATAATTATATAATAATTCGTATCATTATATTTCTCTATGCTCTCTTCGGAAATGATCGAAACCAATTCACCAAGATAAAATGGCTATTTTAAGCGCAAGTTATAAATACGCTGAATCCAGAAAATGATGTTGCTAACTTGATTATTCGTCCCATTCGCGTGTCCTGTTCAAATTTATTTCAATATCGATTTTAAAAGGCATTTTTTTTAAAAGGTATTTTTACGGGGAACATACACACATTAAATTTTTTCAGCAGTGAAGAATTAAGAACTATTAAACTTTCTTGAAATTATTTTCTTAATTATAAAATATAATTAATCTTAACATTAAAATAATATATTTATGTTCAGTATCCTTGTTGGAAATCTTAGGACAGTGTAGTATTCTCTATAAAGCACTGTTTGATATATCGAATGTCATGTAGTACATTCAATCATAAACTAATAGATTATGTCACACACCAAAATACTATTAGATACATATATCTATAGCATAAAGAGATAACGAATGGAATATAACAAATTGCTGCCAATTATACATGTGAGACCTATTTCGTGTAACCTTCTATTATTGTTTATCCATAACGAAATAGGTATTTCCGTTATTGTGCCGTCCAGTAGAAGATGCGCGATAGTGGAGAACTCCCACAGGAGAATCCCAAAAGCGAGATAAAAAAATATCAGCAGCTAGGCGAGGGATTTCCTCGCGACGGTCTTCGTCAATGGCAGCAGCGCCGGCGGCGCTGTGACGACAGCGACGGCTGTAACGGCGTCGGCGGTGGTGGTAGCGGCGGCTGCTGCTGGTGGACCACCCGAAACGACGATAGGGTGGGGGCACCCCTGACCCCCGGCATTAGCAGGCGGTGAAGGGAGGCAACGTTTATATGCGGCAGCAATCCGCCCCGTAGACGCATTCGCTCGTACGCTCCGTCCAAAGCGGACTTAAGTAGTAGAGGCTCGTTGTCGTCGCCGACGTCCTCGTCGTTTGTCGTAGTCGAACCGTAGCAGATCGGACGGATCGAGGCCGAAGAGGACATCGGGATATTAAAGTCGAAAAGCGCGCAACGTAGATCTACGGGGAATCCATTCGTGTAAATTTCTCGCAAGAGGCAGTGAAGAGCTCACGCACATCACCTTCTATTACATTGTCCAGTGAGCACTATCAGGCCAAGAACCGACGATAGAAAGACGTCAAAGTCGATCGACCGTCGAATTAAGAAAAACCAACTAAATTAATCGTTATCAGAGGAAGAAGAGTGATAAAGAAGATATGATGGCAGTCGCAGCCGCTCAGAAAAACCGCGAAATGTTCGCCATCAAGAAATCTTACAGTATTGAGGTAAGTCTTATTTTTAAATAATAATTTGATAAATAATTCAATTCACGCGATAAAAGTTATTAAAGTATTACAAAAAATGAGAAAGAATAAATGAAAATGTTGGATTTAGTTCATAAATAAATTTTTAAGTATATGTAATTTTTAGACAAATATAAAATAACGTTTCGCAAAATATTAAATATTGTTTAAAAAATATTTTGATGTAAAATACTACTTTATTTTTGTTTATATATTTCATGTTCTTTCAAAAAATCGCATTTGACAAATGACTCGTTATTTGCGATTTATTTGCGAAAAATTTCAATTGCCATTGTCAAAATGCTTTCATTTGTGCTATTCATGTACATGTCAAGAGCAACAGGTTCGATCAAAAAGACCTTGGTAAGCGCGCGAATTCAACCGTTCGTTTAAATCACCGTTACATATACGAATGTCTCCGAAGACGGCTGAAAATGTCACTCTAGTTTCTTAACATGAGAATTCTTTACATTTCGACAAACGTAGTTGCAAAACTTGATCTTGTTGTATATGTGACAAGTACATTGGTACATTATTTATCGAATTATATAAAATTACATGCACTTTGTATTCATTATAGAGACACGGCTGCTAAGCCGGCTATGCGCTCTGGCTTAATTATACAATTTCTGTACACAGCGAGTATTTGCTTTTGTAGTTAGATTCTCGAGATTTTTCTGGCTAACGGTACATTTCGAAATGGGTGAAAAAATTGCGTCAGAAAATCGCTTAAAGGTGCATGTGTGTCGGTTCCGCTCTTTCTCAATCTTAATAACCGGAGACCAACGCGAGTGAAATTCTCACGTAGGCCCGGCGAAACGGAGAAGAGTCCTCCGTTCAGAGAAAGTATATGCGCTGTTATTATCCTGTTTACGCAATGTTATTGACCTTGCTGTAATATTGATGAATATTTAATTGTCGAGGTCACATTTTGTATGGGTTTAATTAGAATTTTTCACGTGCTCTTCCTCAGTAATCTAAAAACCGGTCCGACGCAAAATCTTGACATTTTTAAATTGTTCGCAGAATCTAGGCATTCATCGAAAAAAAAGTCTTAAACAATATTTGCATAAAGCATATAAAACACACATATAATTTTAATTGAATTAGAATGATTGGATAAAAGAAGATTAGTCTCGATGATCCCGTCTTGCGAATTTATCGTTTCAGCCAACCATTAATTTTTTTTTGCTTTGGTCAAAAAATGTAATAAGAGAAACATAAAGAGATAATCCGTTCAACGTCCGGTTCGTCACGCGCGCATGTATTTACATAAGTTCGAGCAAAGCAGTTGATGCAAGATCTATGACACTTAGCAGGCGCGAAAAATTCAATCTGTTGCAAAGCACGAGTCCAACGAGATTACACGAGGAAGTAGCCGGTCACGAGTCAGCTGTTTTCGACCGTCGAGGAGGACGCGACGATTGGGAGAAATTGGCGATTCTCTTGACGCGAATTTATTTACTTTTCAGCTATCTGAAACTCGTCGAAAGACAAATAGCGTTCTTCCTACTTGCCAAACGTTACGCAAATCGTAAAATTACTTTTGCATCGCCCCCCTTTCTCTCGCGACTGTTTGCACTTTTATTTGATGCATAAAATTGCATTTGCATGTGTGCCACAGCGATTAGTGTAATAACAAGCTGAAAATAAACAACCGTAAACGGTTTTACGTGAAACTTGCAATTACCGATTGTCTTTACATAGTCATTCTCGAGTACGTAATGTTAACTGGAATCGACGATGTAACAGTATTTTTTAATACGTACTGCACGTATCCGTCTTCATCTATTTTGCAAATTACAGCTCGCGAGAACTCGTCTTTCCTCGCGTAACTATATTATTTTCCCTCGGATCGCACACTAATGGATTTTAATCGATACTTTTTCGAGGCTGCCACGTTTTTCTTTCGTTTTTCCGTCGCGTGTATAACGCACCATGGATTACGATAGCAAGGCCAATTCCTATTTCTATTCGCGTTCAATAAGTCGTGTGACAACTTATAATCGACGCGTTTACGAGGTTATTCGCTTTTTTTTTCCGCCGCACGCGTACCTATAATAACGACGACGCGAAATTTCGCAACGGCGTAAGAATAACCGGCAAGGTCTATGTCTCATTGCTCACGTGATATCGCACTTATCTCTTTAACAACCGCGCTAAACACACACCGTAATCGCCACTTCGATCTTTTCGATTCCTACTGTGACTTTTCCGAGCGATTGAGATTTATTGATGCAAAAGTACTAGTAGCGCGGATAGCTCACACATCGCTGATGTTTGCAAATTCGAATGCTAATCGCAGACTCGTGGAGACTTTTCCCAGAATATCGCGTTCTTCATTCATGCATAATTCAACGCGAGGTGTCGCACATCAGGTACCGTTGCCGATGAGTAAGAAATTAATTTTCCCTAACACAGTGTAACATTTTCTAAGATTAACGTCTAAATATGTTTTGGATTTGGCCTCTGTCTTTGGTCTGTGCTTTCTTTTCAAAACGACGGGTTTCCTCTAAGCGTTATATGATTTGTTATTTGCGTCCGTCTGTATAAATACAAGAACACGCCATTTCGGTATGACGACTTGGTCAATCTTACGCTTTCTCCGCATATTCTATAAACCGGAACCGCTGATGTGCGTAGATAGACGTAACTCACTAATCAGTGAAATTCAAATCTGCATTAAATAAAAAAGAAGGATTAAAAATATAAAAATTGAAAGATTCTATTTATTTAATTTATTTCAGAATCTTTCGAATTAATTCTAAATAATATAAATCTTTCAATTATATTTTTTTCATTTTGAAGGAAAACCAAAGTATCTGGCGATTTCAATTCCCTACGAGTAGTGTCTCTCTGCTACGTTTTAAATGGCAAATCTCGGAAGTAAACGCACGTAGCTGTGTAATATGCACATTTAATATTCTCGATTTCATACCGCACTTGTTCGCTTCGAATTACGCGTGTATTAACTTCGATTTTTATTTACCCGACGATCATGACGAGTCTGACTCATTCAAACGGAACTTGTACGTACGTACGGTCGCCGGATCTAGATACTAGGATCTAGAATCGGTTATGCGCGATCGATAGTGATCGCACGAGTAGCGGCGACGCGGGATGAAAAGTAAGCCGACCTTGAGTAAATTTCCTATCACGATCGCGTCAATGCGGATACTATTTCGCGTTTCGTCGGGTCCTGCCGTTCCACAAAATTAAATAATTCAAGTTAAATAGTTTCGCAATCTAATTGAAATTAGCTAATTTGTATTCGAAAATTTTGTTTCTTTACTTTTTCGTTTATGACAAAACCGGTCTTTTTATGAAAATTCCAATTTGATCGGTCCTAGATTCTGATACAGCAACTAATGATTACGCACGATTATGGGTTGTTTTTCTCAAGCCAGTCACCTTGCCCTAGAAGCATCCACGTGGTCACTTGGTTAATCTCCGCTTATAGAATAACATTCGAGCAATCTCGGCGAATTCGTGACGGGATTACCGGCGGATTCGCGGATGCTACGGAGATCGGACAGCACCCTCTCGACATCAAGGCTGCTACTGCCGATCAATCGCATTGAGCGGAATTATATCGATCGTCGCCGTTGCAAAATCAATCTCCGGCCTCGCGCATGATAATTATGAATATATTATAAATATGAGAGTGAAGTGATTGTATAGAGCGGCTAAGAAAGAGAAAGAGTGAGACACGCTAAAGAGGCCCTGAACGCTCCGCCCGTTATTCGCCTTCAGAGGCCCGCCGCACACGCACTTGCTTTGCAACTATCCTTCGTGTGCGCGTGCTGCACGCGTGTCCATCTACACACGCGTATAATGAGCTTGCTGTGTTAACCGTTTTGCTTAAACGCCGCCTGTTTCGCTTGGACCGCGGCGACTTATCTCTCTATGAGGGTGAGAAAGATCACGTTAACGCGAGATTTCAATGTATGCATGTATAATGCATTATGTATCTGCGCATTCAACTGTACAGTTGCAGTTTTACAAACTTCTCGTTCAAATTGGAATGCAAATGCCCGGTGAGGTTTCACCGAGGTATGCATTTTTTCATTCGACTTAATTGCCCTTTTGTATTGAATTCAGGAAACTTGCTGCATTGTTGTTCTCTGTGTATACTTTTTTCCATTGTACAGAGATTTATAAAAATATATAGAAATTTTTGGTAATTTCAGGAAACAAACACTCAAAGATTACAAACGCTTTTACCTAGGAAATTTTTCAAAAATCGAACTGATCATTGTTAAAGTTGATCATTGTAATAGTAGATTAAGTGGTGCATATCGCGTCGTAAATAATGTAAATCTGATCATGATTTTTTGTAGTTTGCTACTAATATTTCGATTTTTACTATCGTTAAAACAGGATCGTAAATAACGAGTATAAATATGAGTTTTTATGATTGTCGGATAGATAAATAAAAATCAATCGCGATAGCAAAATCCATTCGAATAATTGGGCAGTAGCGGTCGTAGCGAGCTAAGTTATGCGAGCGCAATTTTAATGACCGACCTTGGTTGTATTAGCCACAAGACATTAGCATCGTAATCGCTTGACATTCGCTTGCCGTTAGAAATGCATTAGAAACGCTTATTCATATAATAGACAAATAGGATAAATCGAAACTTTCGATGAAACAATCACAAAATTACACGATGCACATGAATATATCTCGCCAATTTGGAGTAAACGTTACGATTTAATTTATTATTATTATTCACAGTAATCATTTAAGTTCTTTTTACTTCTTACAATATACTTAAACTAAAATAAAGTATTATTTTTAAATTATTTAATTAAGCTGCCACATGAATTATATCACGTAGTCTTTTAAAAGTATTAAAAGAGCTAATTAGATGTTGACAAAATTAAAGCATTGTGAATATCCGGAATAAAATTGATGAGCAATTGCATGAGAGAGAAAGAGAGAGAGAGATCCTGTTCATCTACAGATGCAATTGCTCCATCGTGCAGTGGGTAATTACTCGACTTGCCGACTCGAGGTCGTTTCTTTTGCATCTTCGGCCGTACGTTCGTACGATTCCACAAGGTCGGAAACAACATTCCTACGGTACCTGCCGTTTGCTCGATTGGACATTCGCATCATTTATTTACCGAGTTATCGTCGCGCCGAGATTTCATTCTTTTTTCCCCTCGAACGGCCGGTCACCGTCTCGTGTGTACGTCAGCTGTCTAATCGACAAATATTTACATATATTCGTCACACTCGCGCACGACAGATGCAATTCACGCAGATAGCTGACAACTCCGGACAGTTTTACGATAGGAATTAATTAAGTCGTGATTTTATCGATGCATTCGGATGAGATTTGTCACGCATTTGTCGCTCCTTCGATACGTTATCGCGTCGTGTCGCAATTTCTCAACATAGTCATCCATTCCAAGTACTTGGCCCACTTAACGACACGCGTTGTTAAGGGATTGCTAAACGCTTTCTCTAAACTATGCCAACCGACTTTGCTGGAAAATGCAACTAGGTCTCCAATGGTGCTGTATGTACGCGGCGAGTACAGTCAGGAATTTGAACGATTGGTGGCGCATGCTTGTCTGTTTTCACCAAATAAGAACGTTTATTTTCATTTTTGTCTTTCAAGATTTATTCGATCGACGATTTCGTCATTTCGCGAATAAAATCCTAAATATCCTTTCTATACGAAAAATTTGTATAGCTAAAGAGATAAGTTTCTTAGATAAAGATTTTTTCATTAAATTGCAAAATAGGCTAACAATAAGTGATATATTAATTAGGGAGGCGATAATAAGAAAAATAAAATTTATCTTCTTCCATAAGAACTAAACGGTATAGTCAAGCTCCTTTCTACCTCTCCACCGAAATTAATTCATTTCCGATACTTCAACGGCAGCAGGACGAAAGTCGCGAAAATTCATTTCCGTGCCTTTTGTTCGTTATCCGACTTAAGTGACGCTCGGTCGAACTTACGGGTTAGATTTCCGTTTCGTCCCACGTCAAAGATAGCTGCGGACAGACCACGGAAATCGGAGTCTGGCTAGTCGAGACGAAAGGACATCCGCCCTTTAAAGTTCTAAATTATATGTATAATTGCTCCTGCGTCAGCAGTAAAATAGATAAATGCAACAGAACGGATACATTGAGACTCGGGATTTAATCGTACAGAAATTATATAAATCATATCATTTTCAATATTTTTTATGAATTCAATTTATCATAGTTTTATACACGTATACATAAATCGCACTTTGCATTTATGTTTTCAGAACGGGTATCCAGCGCGACGACGTTCTCTCGTAGACGATGCCCGTTTTGAGACGCTGGTCGTCAAACAGACGAAGCAAAGCGTACTCGAGGAAGCTCGGCAACGAGCGAATGGTAAGTCTTGCGGATGTTATTTGGCATGATCAATTCTTCATAATGTTAATATATAATATTAAATATCGTGTCACCATATGTTTGATGTATATAGAAACAAATATTTTTGTATTAGATGCATGATTTATTGTAAAAAAGATTATAATATTTATGTGATTATGCTTGTACTAGAGAAATGTGCACGTTTGAAAAAGATCTTTTCGAATAAAATCGCATCTCTTTGCCAACATAAATCATATCGAGCCTATATCGAGGTATAATATATGCGCATGTAAATGTTAATGTTGCATGATTTATTTCTTTGTTATCGAATAGACACGAACGCGGATCAGACAATTACTTGTACTCAGGAACAACAGGGACAGGGAGAGCATTATGTCGATGTTTCATCAAGTGACGACGAACAAATGGAGTCGTTAGTTTGCGCGTCAAAGAAGGAAGGTTTGTACATAGATGTTGTAAAATTTGTAACGATCTTTGAATAATTGGGGCGTGACATGCATTTTTATAGGACATAATCGCGTTGATTGTTATCGTTAATACATAATGATTTTGTTATTTAATGTAACAATACATAATATTTACGATGCTTATTGCAACGCGAAATTGATTGACACCAAATGCATCCGCCGCCAAGTATTCAAGAATGCATAAGTGTTGCATATGGCATGAGCACGAAACTTGTAACTTTCAGAAGCGAAAGCGGAGGCTTCGTCAGACAGCGATGGAAAACCGGATGACGATGACGATGATGGTAAGCACGTTTTCTATCCCCAGATCATAACTGCGTCCAGTCCTCGCGTCGCGAAATGCCACGTTGCGCAATACAAGTGAAACAGGAAGTGCACGATTGCACGCGAAGAAGATACGCACGTGGCACGATGGGAGGATAAGAAGGCGACGGTAAATGGAGGGTGAAACGATCGCCATTGTCGACAGTCGACTAGGGCGAGTGCCTCGGTCGACACTTGGGGTGAATTACGTCTCCGTGCTATTTCCGTCTTTTTCCGACCCGCCTTCGGCCTCCGCAGCCGCTTTGTGCATTTAGAATCGTATTACCCGAGCAGAGCCTTTCTCGAGATTTCACAAGCGACCCTGCGTGGCCGCAGTAAATGTGTAACACGGTTATTCCTTTTCGCGTTACCTTCCATCTCGCCGGCACGTCCGCGCCCACGACAATGACGGCTACTTTGCCACTTTTCCGTCGCCCCCGCGGCCAAGTAGACGCTGCCGTTTCCGACGTGACGGCAAGGCGCTATGCGAAAATGGACTTTGAATTGCCCGATTATTACCGTCCGCGGAAGTCACTTAGGGTATTCGCAAGAGTTATGTCCAAAAAGAATCGTTCCTGGGAAAGTTTCATAAGTCGAATTTACGCTTTTCTCATTCTAGCTATATATATATCATTAAAAACCTCATATTTTCTCAAATATCGAATCTACATAGAACGATCGCGTCACTTAGCGACGAAAATTTTTTAAAGAGAAATCTTAGCAATAGTTATTTGACGTATAATTCAAGTTTATTCAGAAAAATCGTCGACGTTCTTGCCAAGCAAAATTAGACAATGTCCGATTTTCCGCAGATATTGGACTAACCGAGGAGGAAGTGGTGCTCGCGAAAACTATCGCCGAATCTCCGGATAGCGAGCAAAGCGTGCAAAAAGCGGCGCTGGTGTTGAGATTGCGAGAGGGCATCGGCGCACTGGGCAGAATCCTGAAGACAATCGAAAATTTCAAGGGCACGATCACCCACGTGGAGTCACGGCCTTCCAAGAAGGAGGGTCTGCAGTTCGAGGTCTTGATCAAGATCGACATGAGCAGACAGAGCCTGCTGCAGCTGATTAGAAATCTACGGCAGAGCTCGGCCTTGGACGGCGTGACCCTGCTCACCGACAATTCCGTCAGCATTAAAGATCCCTGGTTTCCCCGTCACGCCTCCGACCTCGACAATTGCAACCACCTGATGACCAAGTACGAGCCGGATCTCGACATGAATCACCCGGGCTTCGCCGACAAGGAGTACCGCGCGCGTCGCAAGGTCATTGCCGAAATCGCTTTCGCCTACAAGTACGGCGACCCGATACCCTCCATCCCCTACACCGAAACGGAGAACGAGACTTGGTCGCGTGTCTTCAACACCGTGCTGGACCTGGTGCCGAAACACGCGTGCGTCGAGTACCAGAGGGTCTTCAAGACATTGCAAGAGGAGAGGATCTTCGAGTCTCACCGTATACCGCAGCTGCAGGAAGTCAGCGATTTCCTGAAGAAGAACACGGGATTCACTCTTCGACCGGCCGCCGGCCTCTTGACGGCGCGGGACTTCTTGTCCAGCCTTGCTTTCAGGGTATTCCAGAGCACCCAATACGTCCGCCATATCAACAGCCCGTATCACACTCCCGAACCGTAAGTGCTTAGAATTTTTTACTTTCGTTAGTTAATAGAAATACTCTTTCAAAGATTTTCCAATCCGTTATCTCATTATCCGAGAATTATTTTCAAAGGACGAATAAAGATTCAAATATATTACATATGTCGTTTACAAATCTTGTGCAGAAACTTTTGTGATTCGATGCGAGTTGCAAAGCATACAAATAAAAAGAGCATGCAGTACGTGACACACTAGTAATGAGACTCGACAAAATAGCATCGAAGGTACAAAGTTAGAACGCACCTTTACATAAAAATCGAGTATTGTAAAGGTCCCTCTGGCTTCGCATCACGGCTGCCCCTTCGTGTCAAACTGCAGGGCAATCGATATTGCGTTATGACGGGACCCGTGCACCCGTGGTACATAGAGAACGATGATAATAGAATTACCGCGCCTCTCTAAGCTCGTAATGGAACTCTAATTGGCTTTTAACGACACGATGGCGTTGATAACTCAGTTCCACAGTTACGAACTCGTTTCTCCGCGTAGCGATTCACGTCACAGTACGATTTTCAAGAACTACAGATAACTTTGCAGATTGTAAGAAAGGAATGACTTCTTGAGCGCTTCGCGCCATTTATCTGATAATGTATCTTAATTAATTTTAGCGTGCTCAATTTTGCTCTATTTAATAAAGTTAAAATCCTACTAGTGTGAAATTACGCATTTAAATATTGTAGATTGCAACGATTTGATTAGAAGTCTTTACATTTAAAATTGAGTGACAAAGTTAAATATAATACAAAAAAAAATAGAATAAAAATTTTAAAAATGTAGAAAACTCATGGCATAATTCTCTAAATTTATTTTGCTCTATTTGCAGAGACTGCATTCATGAGCTCTTAGGCCACATGCCGCTTCTGGCTGATCCCAGTTTCGCTCAATTTTCGCAAGAAATTGGATTGGCGTCTCTCGGCGCCTCGGATGAAGAAATCGAGAAGCTATCAACTATCTACTGGTTCACGATTGAATTCGGTCTTTGTAAGGAAGGCCCCGAAGTCAAGGCTTACGGCGCTGGCTTGTTGTCAGCTTACGGCGAACTCTTGCACGCATTGAGCGATAAGTGCGAGCATCGAGCTTTCGATCCGACAACTACCGCTATCCAGAAATATCAAGATCAAGAATACCAGCCGATATATTACGTGGCTGAGAGTTTCGAGGATGCCAAGGAGAAATTCCGTCGTTGGGTAAGTACGAAGAAGTTAATTATTTCCACTATGCGTCTGAATAGATGTTTCGTCTATAGTATTATAGTGTTATCCGTGAACTAAATCTCAATTTATTTTGGAGTTTGCCAAGGTAAATTGGGCAAACTTAATTTTCGCTATGTACACTTATTGATAAAATCGAAAATAGTAGAATTAAAGTATTATAGAATAATTTTCTCTTTTTATATATGTATTCTGAATTCCTTCAATATTTTTAATTTCCATTTACTGCAAGTAAAGACCAGTAGCCTTCTCACTTCTCCTATCTATTACTTTTTACTCTAGCGGACAAGCTTAGTCATGAATCTTGGTTTCTCTTACAGGTATCCACTATGAGCCGGCCATTCGAGGTCAGGTTCAATCCGCATACGCAACGCGTCGAGGTCCTCGACAGTGTTGATAGACTGGAGGATTTGATTTCCCAACTCAATACCGAGATGACCCATCTTACGAACGCCGTCAACAAAATGAAAGCGAGACACTTTGCGTAAGAATGAGAACTTCGTGTGTGTTTTCGTTTATCGATTCGGTTATTCCTTTTGCGAACCATCGAACCTCGAAATCGATCATGCATTTAGCTAATTAAATAATCCCTAAACTCTTTGATGACAATAATTTTCAATAATCTATTGAACAACAGCTAATAATTACACTGATAATTATACTGAAAAACGATTTTCCTAGTAATTGTAACTGAGCTAATGAGACTTTTAATGATATATTTCGAAAGCGTGTTAGAGTTCAATCGTAATTTTAAGGAAGTTATAAGATTTTATTTGTTTTCAAAGATTTATTTGTTTTAAATAAGAAAACATTTTTAATTGCGTGGAGGCTTCAGCCTCCAGGTTCGGTGGAGCATCATCTCATCGTCATTACTTTTATTGCGTGATTCGTCCCTCATTCCCGTGTATAAAATCGTTCATTTGCGTTGTTATACGCGTGTAAGCGCGCTGATTATGCGTATAAAGAGTGAAATCTTTGATGCACGCCAATATCAGCCTATATTGTGTACCTATTGTGTTACATTCCATCAAGATAATCATACAACTTAATTGAATAATGAATGAATCATATTGTGGATTAAGTAATTCATGACAGCCCAATCTCTTGTCCTCGAGTGTTTTTACGAGGCGCCAAGTGAGCGGAAATGTTATACATATCACAAGGTTATCTTTGAATAAATAGCATTATATTTTTTTACCAATAGCTGCGCATACACGCGTATGAGAGATTCTCACATTATTATTATTAATTATTATTAATTATTAATTATTATTTCGTTCTATTCTATTATATAGTAGTATATATATATTATTATGTTATTATATATTTGCTTAATCCAGCAAACACTGGCATCTGCCCCGATATTTCGTAGTATAGTCTACATTTAGCAAAAGAAAGCTATAACGCGAGATGGTTGTCACTGAGAGTTATCGTAGTCTTGTAGAAACTTATAGAATTCGCGGGATTGATTCCTCATCGCGATAGAATTTGTTGTTCAAATGTGAGCGTACAGTATTCTTCTCTTTCGCGAATTAATTGTTATACGGCGGCTATATGGAGTCGTTGGGCAGTTCTCCCGGACCGGCCGATAAGAAGTGAGCGTTTAGCGAACGCTCTCTTATCGGCTTGTCGCACTTAATTTAGAATTTACCTGCATCGAATTAAACAGTATTTCATATAGAATATCTTTAAGTTGTGTTCTTATTTAGATAGTCTGCATCTAGGCGCTGTATCGCTTCCTGCTCGATCGAACTCTTTGGAGACTGCTACGGTCCCCAAACAATTCCGGAAGTCAGGAAGCAAGGATGCTTTAGAGAGATACTATTTAGCGAGTAGTGCGAGTCCCCGCTTGCGCACGCTATACTATTCCCGCACCGATCTGTAGGAAATATTTTTCTCGTACGTGTACGTGCGTGTAACCCACCCTCGTTAGATTGTAGTAAAGACGGTCAATACATATGACATGTTTCCTTTGTATTATATTGTAAAGTACTCAGAGCATAATAAAAATTAAGATATGAATCTTATATGTGTCACATGATTTTTTTACGCGACACACGTCGTATAATTACAAAGTGAAAATCCATATAAATGTGCGTGATATAACTATTCGCATAATTGCCTTATCGCCATGTTAGCCGTTACCATCGAACATAATTAAGGCGTTAAGGCTGGACATTAACTGGAAATACTTGAAACGAAGTGAAATTGCCTCTTACGCTGTAACGGACAGCGCTTCAGAATGCATGTGTCACTCAAGTTCTTTCTTCCTTTTCCTTTCCGAAACACTTTGATTAACGATTGGAATATAATAATGAAGAAATCTACTTAAACAAATGCATCTAACATCTACCGTAAAATCTATAGTCCTCACTGTCACGTTTGCTGCGCAATGCGTGTACGTCAAATCGCGAAATGGATACGGTAAGAGAAAGTGATATCTTCTCTCGTCAGCCAAATGACTTCCTTCTTTACTCATCAGCTTATTTCGACGAGAAATTCTGTGTGCTTGAGTGGATCATCTACCTGAAGCGGCTCTCGTTAATCGTGTTAATGTTGTGTGGCGTCGTCTTGTATTACGTGCCCAAGTCACGTTCATGTAAGTAGAAAAAGGAGAAAATGTTAAGTGAAAGGAAGAAAGAAAGAAAGAGAGAGAGAGAGCCAAAGAGAGAATTTTATCGCTTATAATTTTTAAACGACTTTCAGACTTAATTAAAATTTCATGCCTGATATCACCAAATATTTTCTAACCGTAAATTTCCATGATTTATCGTAAAAATATTACTCGAAAACATTGTT
>VBVQ01003072.1:1334-20915 GCA_011636635.1 Tetramorium simillimum | reverse complement strand
GGGGGGGGGGGGGGGGAAGAGAGAGAGAGAGTGTGTGTTAACAGGAGCCGAAATGACGCGGTGGGAAACGCGAAATACGAGAAGGATACACCTATCCACCAGGGGCGGGCGGGGATAAGAACGCGAGCAGAAGTTAAAGATGACACGGTTTCGGATAGTTTTCCCGCCGGAGAGAGACGAGAGGGAAAAGAAGAGCGGGGAGAGACTCTGGGGACGAGAAAGCGGAGATGGCAGGGGCGGGAGAAACGGGGAAGAAGAGACACAGGACGTAATTAGGGCCGCTGGAGATTAAACACACACGAGCGACCGCGCGTGCGCGCGCGCGCGCGCACACACACACAACACCACACGCATACACACACACGTGAAATACACACGGTACACACGCCACGCGCCCATGCACGCGCTTGACACGTACTCCGTAGGTACACGGAAGGACGCACTCTATCTATACATGTATACACGCAAATATACATACATACATAAATACATCCATACATAAATACGTGCGTACGCGCATACGTACGTGCACATTGTTTATACGCCGAGACGAGAAGCGAGAGGGAGGCGAGGGCCGAAGGGGGCTGTAGGGCGCTCTCGCGTGGCCCTCGCCGGCGATATAATAATCAATTTATTTGCTCACATAAAGGTAATGGTATAATATATTTCATATATGTGCATAATAAGTGTATAAAGTGAGAGAGGAAGAGAGAGATATTAATTACACTAATTGATTAATTGTACAATCCGCGAGGAAGAAAACGGAGGCACCTGAGAAAGAACATTTTAGGGGGACATTCCAGTCACCGGGCCGCGTGAGGGGCGGTGGGTGATGCTGTTGACGATGTTTGTGACAGGTAGAACATGAGGTTTGGTGTTGCTGTCGCGTATATGGATCGCCAGATAGGAGATCAAGATACACGTGTCCTAGTGCGGAAACGCGAAAGGGGCCGGAGGGGGGCGGAGCGGAGGGGGTTACGCGAATCGATCGAAGGAGTCGGATTAGCGCGCTGGGACTTCTCCTGTGACAGCGAGAGGACAGCTTGCGAGGACAGGACAAAGTGACGAGAAGAGGGCAGGGGGAGGGAGAGCGAGGGACGAGGAAGCGGAGGTGGCAGCGATAAGGAGATGAAGGGCCGAGAGAAGGTGCGGGGAGCTCCGATAATCATCGCGTCAGTTCTTACCGATCGCCGAGGGGATTGACTTCTCCCCCGTGGAAGCCAGGCTATCTCGGCAATTAATTAACGGAGCAACGTGGGACGGGGGCAGCCGTCGACGGGATGGACGAAACGCCGAGTGCCACGCGCGCGTTGTACGTGCGGCGAGAAGAAGAGAATGGAAGAAGTGATCGGTGAGGTGTGAGGAGAGGAGAGTGAACAATGGGTGAGTCGACAAAGCGGCCGTGAAATCACCAATGTCCGGCATTCTCGCGATCGGTTAATCGCGAGGGAGACAGGTAACATGTCATTGAAAATGTGTCGTTGGCGGGGAAATCGAGGCGCACCGCGGTAGCGACCGATTTTCGATGACGACGGTTTGTTTAATTTATCCGACTGATGACCGTAGGAACTAATTTTCGAGCAAAGCGAAGCTTAATTGATTGTTCAATCTATTCTCGTCCAATTTGTATATTTCGGTATGCAAACATTAAATTGGTCGATTAAGATTAATAATGGAATATATTAATTTCTAAAGTTTTTTCTTCGCGTAATAGTTGCAAAAAAGATTGGTTCCGCTTCTTTGTCCTAAGCCATCCACGTTGATAAAGATTTTAAAGGGATGATTTTTTCGTCGCTCGTAACATAAGAATTAAAATTACTTTATCTATTTTTCGATTACTTTTGACGTTAGTGATAAAATAATTCTTATCAGAATGTCATTCCTTTTCGCGGACAGTAAAAAAAAATTGTGTTGTAACACAGATCTATATTTGTACCATCTTTGGTATGTACAATAAACGTTTTCACCCCCAGGGCCAGATGAACGTTTCTCATCTCCTCCCCCGCGATTTCGTTCGCCCGAGTTCGTGCGATAGCCATCAAATCGACTGCTTTATCTTGACAGTCGGGTATTTGGGGGGCGCATCAATGCTAGCGCTGATTTGTTATGAATGCGCGAACGAGTTCGCGCGAACGCAATGAATCGTGGGGGAACGGAAAGGCGTTACGGGTGCCCTGCCTCCGTGTTATACGTTACGTCAAAACGACGTTTGTCACACGAGCGGCGCAAAGCTCATTTTCGCGGCAGCCTGTGTTATCGAAAATTGGTCGAAGCGAGAAAGGGCAGGAAAGTGGTGACGCGGGGAGAAAGAGGGAGTGAGGGGCAAACGCAAAACGATCCGATTCCCCGTCTGCGGCTGTAGTTAATCGATACTGCGTGGCTGGAACACAAGCCGATAAAGCGCGCGCCAACGACCGTTACGATAATAAATAAATATCGATTATCGCGTGATATATACATATATATATATTATATAGAGGGGAGGGGTAAGGGGGGGTTAGTAGCCGGAGTGTGAGATGCCTCGCTTCTCATCCTTCACGGCTCGCACCCCGCCGCCCTTCTCTCGAGCGATAATCGTAACTGACGGTATAATTAATGCGCTCGTAATGACTTTCCCGATGAGGAGGAGAAGTAGAAACAGAAGAAACGGTACCGAGGTACGATGGCGACAATGGTAGCGACGACGACGAGGTATATATTGTTAGTTATAGAGCGCGGTTACAGGCCCCTCGTAATCGCTGATAATCGGCCGCAACGCGCGCGACGATGAAGCGACGACGTGTACATAGCAAGCGCGAGGTGGAGCGTGTTGCTGGTGCCCGAGATCCGCGATTGCGAGTCGCGCGCTGAATCGAATCCCGCGAGTCCGCAGATCGATCGCGTCGCCTCAACTTCAGCTCGATTAGCATTATCGTAGATTCTTGTTGTAAAAGGCGAAGCTAGAGTCTTGGCACAGTTGTTTAAGCGCATTTACGATAATTGTAAGTATTATCGGAAGGTTTAACGAACGCTAACGTAAGCATTTTCAAGTTGAGCCCTCCTCGATGACCGGAGGGTTCGGACCGTTGTAAAGTTATGTAAAAGTTGCGTAACTGAAGTCCACCGGAGTCGTACGAACTTGGAATTGAGTTGACATTCATAGAGTTGAATTGTTGATATTGTATCAAATTACTCGATTGTTGTACGTTGTTGCACAATTTGCGGCAATGCTATACCCGGCGATGTCAAAGGAGCGAATTCAAATAGCGACGACGAACAGTTATTTGAAACGCAATCTTGCACAATTATTGCACAGAAGCATTTTCTCTGTTGTGTTATTTTATCGGATCCTAGATCGCACTATGGGAATCGTGTACAGTTACATAAAGACTATATAACTCGATCGGTGTGGAATCGTATCGTAAATATATTAAACGCTATCGATCGTCAGCGTCGTCAACGATTAACGAAACACGTAGACGACGTGTCGGAAGAGCCGGAGCGTCTTTTCGTCCCTTCCACAAAATCTCTTCGCCCCGTAAACGCTGCCAGAAAGCCCCAATCACGCGTCTTCCTGTAATCGAATCACTACTCTTTCTACTTCCACGTTAAGAAAAATAGCTAACGAAAGATTCACATGCGGAAATGAAGCAAATGTTTCCGGTGTTTCTCAATAATTCCGACGATCAGTGGAGATTTGACGGAAAACTCTGTCTAAACTAAAACGTCGCTTTCGGATGAGCGATGTTCCTTCCAGCACTTTTGGCGATTTTCGCTTTTTTATTTTATTATTTTCACATGTTTTTATTTTACATAAATTTTAACGTAGAATCTCAATTTTTTGTTATATTATATCACAATATGCAGCTTCGGAAAATCGCAAAAAATGGTTATCATTCAAATTGTAGGAAAATCGAATGTGCTCCGTTCTGTGTTGTATTATAAGCATGACAATGTATCACAATTAACAGATATTTCTGCATGCCAATCATCACAATTGTACCGCAAGACAATTTCGCCGACCAAGGCCGTTCCATCTATCCATCCAGGGCCGGGGGTTGAATCGGGTCGCGAGATAATTGCGATTGCTCCCCGAAATCAGCGATTTCCGTTTTTATTTGTCGTTCGCTACCTGTGTCATTTTACACGTACCGCGCGTCCGGGATAGTTTCATTACACTCGCGCTCTGGTGGGAACGTAGCTCGCCGGTATAATTGAATTTTTCAGTCACCTCAGCCTTTGGCAGAAACGTGATTCATTAGTAGTGCAAACGACGGTGGAAAATTAGGACGGGCGTGCAAGATAAACGAACGAACGAACGAGCGAACGAACGAACGAACGAACGAACGAACGAATGAACGAACGAACGAACGAACGAACAGACGGACGGACGGACGGACGGACGGACGAAGGACGTGAGCACGTGGATTAGGTAAGTAAGTTCTGATTTCGTGCTCCGCGACCGACCGAAGTTTCAGAGATCACGTTTTGCGTGAATTTTCCCCCGCATTATTTCCTCTTGCTTGGTTTATTCTCGCTGTTTCGCTCGTGTAATAATGGGCGTGAGAATTCACGGGGAAGGTTTTTATTAGTGAAATTATTTTAATAATCCAAATTTATCGTCGGTATTAAGGTGTTAATATTACTCTATTTGCGAATTTTATAATTAAAAAATAGGACCAGCAGGTATATTTTTTACCATATTTCTTTCAGTTATTGGTTAATCGTTTAATTAAGATCATTCTTATTTCTATTTATTTTTGTGTCTTACATTTGGTTTTACATTTCCTTCTATTGTTTGCAAAATCGCCGCAAGTGCATCGGTCCAGATCTCTAGAAATGTGATGCAGTTTGGACATGCTCCAAAGTCTCTGCCGTTCTTGCATCCCTAGATTTATACATTGAGCGTGGAGTCACGTCGTCTCGTCCGCAGGATCAATGAAGGACACGTATGAGCACGGTAGCGCTCGTACTTGTCTTTGATCGTTTAGGAAATTGCATCGCAAATTTCATTTTCGCAATGCCCGAGAGTATTACGTACGTGTATAGAGTTTGCCGCATGTGCCGTCTGCGTATGCAATATATAAGCGGATGAAGAAGATGAGTCACAGCTTCGCGAAATTTTATTTCATCCTGATTTTTCATTTCCCGTTATGTTTTACGATGTCGGCTGCCTTGAATCGCATTGACATACGAATAGCTAAAGTGAATGTCATTTGTTTGAATTATCAACAGTCAAACTTACTACAAAGTAAATCGGGTAATTAATAGTCCAATTATAAGCGATACAAGCTTGAGAGCTCTCTCAAGTTGCAGGAACGCGAGTAAATAAAACAAGAGCTTATTCTTCGTTTACTTCGATGTAAAACTTCACTTTAATTCAATTATCTCGGGACATTTAATTATTGAGAATTAAAGGATATATTGAAAATAGCGTCCATTTAAATTCTCACCGAGGACGAATACGCCGAGGAATCTGGTAGCCAAGACAATAGGGTTACGCGAAACTTAAATTATCAAATATACATCGGGCGATTTCGATTTGCTGTCCACCGTTTAACTTTGGAGCAAGCGATGAGCCGATCGAAGGCGAAGTTTCTCTCGGTAAGAAACATCCAGAGGAGCGAAGCGAAAGGAAAGTTATCTATCAGTTGAAACAAATTAATAGTAACGAATAGTAATTTTGCATCACTCTGTACACGTGCTGGGCTCGATATTATTTAACAGACGGATCATGTGCAGCGTTAAATTGCGCTGTGATCATCAACGCGTGCATTCAGAGGAGACAACAGTTGAATAGCAATTGAATCGCTATCGAATCTGATTCGTCGAATCTGGGGGTACATGTCAATAACATTCAATTGCCGTGCGATCGTTTTCGCCGCTGAATGCATCCATCATTGAGCTTTAACATCGGCATGTTTAACGAACTTACAAACGCGATATATCTTATTCACCGGTTTGCACTCGAAGTGAACTCGCAGGGAGAGACGACGAGAGGGCGTAGAAAAATAATAGGCGATTGCGCATCGCGCGAGAAACCCGTCTTCCTACCTTGAAACACTTGCTTTCCCGCAGCCCACACGCATCCGCGAACGACGTCGGATCGCACAATTATAGCATATTGTATCACGTGAAAATATTAGAGATTGTATAAACTCGTGTATATACGTGCGCGCAAGGAACATGGAGTAGGTCGTTAAGTAGAATAAGTCGTAAGGAATATACATATATATTTCGCGTAAGTAATTTTAGGTAGATCTCTTTGGATTGTGGCCCACACGCATGTAAGCAGGATATTTACTGTCGAGGCTCATGATACATGCGTGCGATTATTTTTAATCGCCAATTCGACAGTCGGGCTTTCGGAAACATTTGAAATGGTAATAGGCTGAATAAAAGCTCATTTTTGTTCCCGGTGCATCCGACGGAAAATTCTTCAGCGAAATTCGACGAGTTAAACGGTTTGCGGGTTTAACCGTAACCATAATTCTAATAATTACTATAGAATCATTATTGATATGTGATTTATGAAAAAGCGAACAATTAGTTAGAGTGGACATTTGACGCTAGCAAAATCGTAATAATAATCTTTCACTCAGTAATAACCGGAAATTTGGTATACCAATATTTGCTGCAATAACAATTTACGCATGCTATGCGAAATGTTGCAATTAATTTTAGATATTTCGTGACATTACAGGCTTAATGTACTGTGTGTGACGTGTCGGACCTGGTTTCGAAAGCTAATCGATGTAAACGAAATATTATCTTGGAAAATTGTTTGGTAATATTTCTCTCTTTTATATTCGAGGAAAAGATACAAAATTCATTTTGAAAATATAACGCGATGATGTCATATTATGAATGATTACAGATTATATTTAATTAAATATATATGATTTTTGATTATTCAATTGAATTTTCATACATACATTATTAACGATAAATCTAATCGGTCGTACGGCTACGATTGAATCATCTTACAAGTCAAAGATGTGTTCTCGAAGAGAAAGATGTCTTATTGAGAAATTGTTATGTAAAGAAAATGTGGGCCACAGTCGCAAAACGCTCAATGAAACAAGCACTTATTATCAGAAGCTCAAAGAGTTCCGCGAAGCATTCTTGTCTGGCCGATCTCGGGGTGATCTGAGAAAACTGTGGAATGGAGAAAAGAGTTGTCATAATGGAGATTGGCGTTTTGCCTTCGCTCGGCGAGCTTTATTTATCACTAATATTTTATTGGAGACTTCCGCGGTATTTTCCGTGGGAAAAGTGTGCGAGAGGAAAAGGAAGAGACGAGATATTGAAAAGCTCGAGCTGTTCATAGACAAATTTATAATAAAATTATAATGGATGAAACGAATGGAAGAAATTGCGTGATCCTATTATATGTATGTCAAAAATTTTCCATTTTCACCGCAACAATATTTCTGCTTCATTTTGCACCATTAAATGGCACGTTTGCTCATAACTTCATCGACGTTCGGTAAATCGATAGTACAGCTTATTTAATTTTCTACCGTGGAGCAGAGCACGTTGTAATTAGAAATATTTTCGATTAAAGGTCTCCCTAAAATAACAAGCTCCCTTTTTCGAAATTTTCTTTCGTGACATAACTTATTAATTAGATGATAAAACTTATTAAATTAATTAAAAAGAAAACGATCCCCTTTGACTACTTTGACATCTCATGATTGTGCAGTGTTAGCTCTTTTTTATTTGTTTTTATTTGTACTACTTTATTATCAAATTTATACAGTTACAGTGAAGAATTAATCGACATGAAACTTTTTTGTCCCTCGGAAATTGACGAAAATTTCGTATATTGCCTTTTTTCTCCTTTTCGATTCGTCACTTTTACACTGATACAGGTTTTTAAGAGAAGTAATCATATTGCACAATCAAATAATAAAATTATGTCGCAATTTGATGAAGTATTTACGAGTACTCATTCGTATGAATACTCATAATAGATGGTTTATGAGCTTTCGAGAAAGATTGTTAGAATCTAGAACCATAAAATGAAAAGAGATGCGTTAATACTTTTGTGGAGATAGCCGAGCTTTTTATGGCACTTGCAAAATCGCAGAAAAATCCAAACTTCTTTTCGGATTCGCAAATTTGTTTTGTGATACGCGAACGAATACGCGTTGCTCACATAAGTCTGGGCTCCTCTTCCGGCACAAAACTGTATCGCGACCGGCTAAATATAATAAAGCGGACAAAATGTTACCGATGTCGACAGTACGTGCCAACGCAGTAATTGCATCGTGTAAGTTTTTGTTACGTGAATGTTTTATAGAGCTATAACTTGCGCGGCATTTTCGCACGAGGGAGGAATGTGGCGTTGAAAAAAAAAGAAGAAAGAAATTTCGCTCTAGGATGTAAGAATAAGCAACAATTTCAATTAACGAATGAAGATTAATATTTGTATATAAATACCACCGTACAGTATTTCCGTTTTAATTCGCACGTATAATTAAAGGTCTCCCTTCATATTTTTCTTAGTAATTTTATTCGAGTAAAAATTAATCTTTTCTATCTAATACATAAAGTGTAACGATTGCTGCGTTATCCTTAGAGACGCCATGAAACATCCTATTCTATTCATTGAACGTCAGCAGTCGTGTGCGAAGAGCGAAGAAGTTTATTTACGATAATCGTAGTGCAGCGGGAAATGGTCGCAACGAGTCATTCCTCGCTCGTTCCCCGAAAGGGCGTCGTCGAATTGAGATGAAGCGTCTTTGAGCATCGTTTCTCTCACGTAATCTTTCGCGACTAGCATCTTTCGAGACCGCAAACGTGACTCTCTCGAGCGCTCGAGAATGTAGATCGTTAATGAGGCGAGGCGTCGATCAAAGCGGACACTTAGCAGAGAATTACTATCGCATGTCTTCCTGTAAGTACCCTTCAACTTTATGAGACTCTTTGTGCGCGTCCGTGCCAATTATCCGAAGAACTTTCCGAAGAATCGTATCCTTCGCGGCGGCGAGGCTGTGTGGATCGCGGGGGAGGGGAATCGCCGGGGGAAGCGTCAACGGCGAGAGGTCGACAAAGTGATTCTTCTTCCATCGCCGCGCCGCGAGAGAAACCTTTTTGCATAATTCCCGTTTGTACCCACTTCGCCCTTTTCTCGAGTGGTTCTCGCAATTGCGATTCGATCGCGACACCGACCGAATGCACTGCCGGGTATTTTCGGTGACAAGAATAACGACCAACAGTGTCGATTGACTGTCGCGCCGCTGTGATTGAGACCTGGTCGGTGAAAACGTTGCGAGTTAGGTGCACGTCGATAGAAACACGTGGAAAAAAAAGTGAACTGTGGACCGCTTGCCGCGGAGTCATCGACGCGAATCGCCGCGACCGCAATTCGGAAGACCATGAGCCGGAAGATGAATTGTTTCGAAAATAAATTGGCGAGAAGCGAGAAAGAAGAAATGATACATCTGATTTGTTGTTGCCCGAGCGAAGATCCGAGAT
The DNA here is from genome assembly GCA_011636635.1 of Tetramorium simillimum. Lineage (NCBI taxonomy): Eukaryota > Metazoa > Arthropoda > Insecta > Hymenoptera > Formicidae > Tetramorium > Tetramorium simillimum. Next base: position 11,453 of record VBVQ01003072.1, on the reverse strand, counting down.
TAAAGTAAACCTCCCGTGCATGACTGCTCAACATGACCGACTCCCATTGGATGATGAGAGCTCCATTAAACGCGAGCGTAGTAGTTTTGATGTTGGTTCAGCTTGAAAGACATATTTACTTAACGGTTGATTTACTTATGCTTCCACGGAACTTCGAATGGAGCCGTACTCCGCGCTGCAAGTAAATAAATTACCTATCTCGCATCACACAGAGAAGACGAAACATAATATTCCGTTGAAGTAGAAGGCTACTTAAAGCAGTCACAACAATTTAAGGCAATTAACCCTCTCTCTCTCTCTCTCACTCACTCACTCACTCACTCACTCAGAGAAAATAACGAAGCCAAAGAGCACAACGGAAACTGGATTTGCTTTAATTCAAGTAGAACTTCCATCCGGGATTAAATTTAAGCAGTCCGGGTATAATCAGCTTGAAGAGGAGAGGAGCACAAACGCGGTCCTGAGCAGGAAGTGGATTCTTCGTCCACTCGGGCTCATCCCTCCTCGCCATCCCTCTCGCCACTCGTTGAAATGCTCGCCCGAGAAGCGAGAGACGCGGGAGGGAAGCGGCGAAATTCGCGAAGCAAGCGTCGTTTCTTCTTCCGCACTGTCGCGCGGCCCCTCGCTCGAGAAACGGAGAAACGGAGAACCCGCGCGACGATGATCCACGCCGCTCTGTTTCAGCCAGATGGTACCGCTCGAGAGATAATCGAAGCAAACTCGACCAAACGCATAGACTGCCGAAATAGGGAGATAAAACGCCCTTCTTTCTTTTGTACCGCCGAGTCGCGAGGAAGGCCGAGAACTGTCCGATAATTACAGAGAGAGTATTTCGACCAAGACACCAACTGCCTATTTCGAGGATACCATCGCGCCGCGACAGAGCTCCGTCGACGATCGCAACGGCGATAGAAGATATCGCTCGCGACGTCGTCTCGATTTTCTCCCTCGAATCCCCCTTTACGCGCTTCCTCAAGAGCGGGAGACGGTCGAGGGGACGTTCAGGCGGACACGAAAATGTTTCCTTGTGCGAGACGACACACGTTTTGTCGTACGCTGTTTATCCTCATCGATACACGAAGATCTTCCCCCTCGACAAAGGCGGAGCGCTCGTCGAAGAAATGCTCTCGCGAAATCGCCCGTGGGCTGCTCGACGACGTCAGATCAGCCAGATCAGAAAGATTCCCGACGCGAGCGGAGGGGAAGAAGTCAAAGTGCCGAGATCGCTATTTACGGTGGATTAGAGCGTGCCCAGAAACCAGTTGCTGCGGGCACGCAGTTTTCTCGAAAACTGGGAACGCGCAGCCCGTGCGCCGATGTGCATCGCGTGTGTAAATAAATAAATAAATGTACGCCGCACGGGAGTCCCGGCGTGAAAATGGATGCGACTCGCAGCCGAGTAAAATTCGCGAGATTAAATTATAATTTTAACGTCGGTCGTCGATCGCGGGCGCGAGGAGCCCGGCCGGCGAAAGGGACCTTTCTTCGGAGATCCTCTCTCTTTTTTTCTTCGAGCCGCGCGAGAAATACGTCGGCCTGTGATGATGTGCTTCCCTTTTTCCCCACCTGCCCTTTCGCCGCCGCGAACACACGAGGACTCGGTGCGTCGCTATTATTGTCAATATAGTGATAACAGCTGTCTTTGTAATGTGGATTGTCGTTGTTACACGATGTTACTGTTATCCATTGTCGTCGCGTTCCGACGATGGAGCTTCGGGCGTGTTCCAAAGTGCGAGCGTGAGCGCGCCCGGCCCCTCTCGTCGCCGATATTTCGCGACTCGCTGATTCTGACGCGCGTAAACGTCACTTGAGACTTTGCAAAATTCAGGCGCGACTATCAGCTGGCTCGCCGAGCGCGTAGAGACGCTTTTTAGAACGTGACATGGTTTAACCACGGTCAATCTGCGGTCGCGGGCGTATATATCCGCCCGACGAATTCCAGTCATTACTACTGAAACCGCGAGAGCGTACGTGCGTTCAGCCGCACGCGTGTCTCTCGCGCTTCCGTTTCGGCGTTAATTATTGACGCAATAAATATATCAATTTAATGAGCCGTCAACAGCCGTAAGTGGAGTGTCAACAGTGAGTGATTTCGCGCGTCATTTTTAGCGGCGCGAATGAAAGATTGCGTGAAAATGTGATCTCGATAACTCGGGTTTGTCTCCCGCAGAATCGAGTGCAATTCGTTGTATGTGGATATGTCTTTAAATATAATTATTTAAGCAACGAAGGGGCCGAGCGCGCGCAACGTTCTTTCCTTGCGTTCGAGAAGGTATACGTATTACTTCGTACGTGCGCAATCAATCGGAATTTTGTCGGCAGCTGGGGGCGTTGCGGGTCACGAGAGCGATCGACGGCAGGTCGATAGATTCGTTACGATGCTGCGCGCGTGTCTTGGAGCGCGCGACTAGAAATAGGGATTAACGTAATCGAGAGACGGCGAAGGGCGAGGCGCGCCCACCTTGTAGTCGCCGAGTGGACATTTCCGGGGACTCGATGGGGGAGACTCTCCAAGTCCCTTCGAGCGATCGAACGGATTTAATCGAAATCTTTGCTCAATGTTGTGTATGTGTTACTAACGCTAAAACGAAGTTATTCTCTACAGTCGAAAGATTTAAACTGCAAACGCGAACCGTGGACGTCGACGGGGGATGAACGTTTAATTACACCGACCCCGAGTGTGCGTGAGAGCCGAGCGGGACATTGTTATCATTTTATTGGGCCGACGCGTGTCGGCCCGTTTGTAAATTACACGCGATATAGTGTATGTACCATCGGACGAGGCCGTAAAGTCCGAGAGGTGAATGGGAATATTAAACAATTAAACGTTAAGATAGCGGTATCTCGACGCATTAATAATTGTAAACAGATAAACTATGTAAGAGTAAAACACGAAAATAACGATAAGAATAATAAACGCATAGTAATAATAATGATAACTAGCGATTAATAATAATAACAATAATAAAAATAACGAGATAATTATAATAAAAAGTAACGATGACATATTGAACAACAATATTAATAATAATTCTTACCCTAGAGTGCTAATTAAACTTCAAGATAAAAAAAAAATATTACGATACACTGTTAATAACTATCGTAAATGACTAACTAGTAAAGGAAGAAGAACTTATATAAAACTGATAGTATTGTTAAGACAATCAGACTTTTATTGCTCCGGCCACCACGCAGGGCCATCCATGAATATTTGTTGCCGCGTTCGCCAGTTCGGCGAATGACGAAGAGAACACGGAAAAAAAAATATATCGTCCCCTCCCCCTTTTTTCTACACATCCTCGACGTAGGAAGAAATGCGGAAGCAGGAGCGAAAGTCAGGCTAACGAGAGAAACGAGAGCAAGTGGAAGAGGAACGAGACAGGCCGGACCTTCGACGCAGCCTCCTTCCCTGCACTCACCCACGCCATTCATTTCTCGTTCGCGATGGAAGAGTGAACGCAAGAGGGATCGGTGCGAAGGAGGGAAGAAAGACTAGAAAAAGTAACGTGACGGAGCGGACGTGGACGCGGCGCACGCGAGACGGAAGTACCGCGAGTGAATCGAGTGTGCCGCGGGACACCATTTTTGTACGCCTCACATTTTCTACGATTAAACGAAACGCGAAAAAGAAGAAAAAGACTATAGAAGAAGAGGGAGATTTTTAAGAAAGCGCGCCGAGCCGGCCGAGGGTGTCATCGCCGTCGCGACTTTCGCGGCGCCGGTGATTCTTTTTTTCTTTCTCGCGCCCGCGGGGATTCCCCCCCCGGGGGTGATTGGGCGACACGCCGCCGTTCTCGGTTCTTCGCGGCCCGTTCCTATCCGCGTTCTGTTGTCCCGGGGAGCGCATCCCTCGTTTGCAGGACGGGCCGAAAGGACGCGGGAATGTGCCTGTGCATATTTTGCATCGCCCGCACATACAAATCGCACGAATACACACATAAACACATACACACACACACATACCCCTTACCATACTGTACAGATATTGCCGCAGTTGGGCGCTCCGGATCGCCGATAGCGCGAGGAATCGCGTTAAGGAATTATAGTTCTCGGAATTATTAGCGGCTTTAACGGGGGTTGGAACTCTAAGGGAAGACCTTATCGGGAAATCCCTTGGTTGATTTTATTTGAGAATTAGGAGTGGATTTTATTTGAGAAGTAGAGGTACGAGTATAACGAAACGGTTAACGAGGCAAATTGAAATGCCGTCGACATTAAACGGAATCCTCGCTAATGGAAGACCGAGTCCGGACGTCTGTAACTGAGGGGAGAGAGCGCGATTTCCGATACGCCACGTGTACGTACGCACACGCATACACGCGAGGATCGATACCGAGACACGCCGAAGGTCACACGCACACCGAGCACACTCGGCGACACAAGTTAGAGATGATAAAGTCGATATTTTTCAGCGGGAGAGTAAGTGGCGAGAATCGAGAATGCTTCCAGCGAGAGGTATAGAGATGGCGAGCGTCAAACATTTCCTGATGAGTCATCGCCATTCTCGAAATAGATAAATCGCTATCTCCTACGTGTATCCATGCGCGACAGAACGGAAGTAGGCGATTTTACCGGAGACGACGTTCGTTCGCGAATTATCGAGCCGTTCTCGTTCGGTCACGTCACGTTGTTTCTCTTTCACGTGTGGAGAATAGATTTCATCTGGTGGACCGAAGGGCGTCTTGTTCGATTCGCCGAACGTCGATCGTTGAGCATTTTTACGACACAGACGCGCATAGATATTCTAATTCACATTCTGTACATACGCATATTCATATACACAATATATATATATATTATATATATACCGCGAGAAAGGAAGAGAAATCCTCCCTCGTCGCCTAGCGCTTTTCGCTTGGACGGAGGGCTTTCTGAAACCAAAGGTAAGCGGAGGGGGAAGAACGGCGCGCTTTTTTTTAATAGAGTTGATATCGAATAGGCCGGTCTCGATCGATGGACCGACGACACGAGGTTCCGTGCACCGTCGTAATTTCGTCCGCGAACCTCGCCCAGCGGGAGCGAGAGCAGCTTTCTCGGCAGCTAGCGATGATCCAACGGCGGGCTAACGCCTGCTTCGAACGCAGCGAGATCGTCGTTGTGCATCGGCGATAATCGTAATCAGTCGTAATCGTCACGGGGGAGATACATCGGTAATTAGGAATCACGGAGTCACGTTTGAGGTACGTACGAGTGTCAAGAGTTGTTTCTTCAGTCCTAGATACGAAAATTCCTTCCAATCCATTTCATTTCTCGCGCGCCGACATCCGCGTGTCTCAGGCGTGAAAGACGCCGTCTCACTTCTCTCGGGCACGAAAAGAAGTTTAATTCTATTAATGCACATATCTTGCCTCACACATTAGCTGTAACATAATTATTACGATCGCATTCTTCGTTTACGCGCCGCGCGAGACCGTAACGTAACCGTAAGTGAGGGGGGCGTTTCACTTTTTTTACACTTAGAGATACTTTAGGGACGGGCAAGTTGACGGTGAATAATACCGGCGAACTTCCTTTTTAAGAGTATAAGCAGGACTCGATAACTCGTTATCCCGTTGGTGTATCTCGGCGTGCAAGGGCGTTGGTGCGCCCCATCGCTAGGAGGCCAGTTTTAAACTCCCCTTCGGGCCCGTCCGATCGAAACTCCGATGCGCTCCCGTTCTCCTTTTCTCTCTGCGTTCCGCTCCGCGTTCCTTCATCCGTTTCCCCGGTTCTTTCTTTCTCTCTTTTTTTTTTTTCTTTGGCGATCTCGACGAGCGAAGCGCGCGCTTCGTACGCGCCGCTCGGGAGGCACGACTACGACGATTACGTTAATTAGGTATCGAGATAACGAGCGTCTAAGGGAAATTAAAGATAAAACGCAGATAAAGAACGCATGTTATATACGTATATACGTACATAGTCCGTACACATACACGTACACGCGAGCATGCAACGCGCGTGTGCTCGCACACAGGTATATTCCACTACACACGCATATACACACAGACGAATGTAATAACACGAGGAATAAGGAAGAAAAAAAAAAGTAACATACGAGCGTTTTGTTATATCCGTAATATGTAGACGAACGTGTGTTAATAAGAGAGTAAACGTATCGAATCTACAGTTACATGTTTACGATAAAATTACGGGTAATTAAGAAATTCTAGATTTTTTCTAACTAATCGAATTGTACGGCGAATCGTGCCAATCCTCTAGATTTACGACCTAAAACGAGATATACAAATGGAGATGAACTGTTATCCTATACATTAAGTCGGCTTGAAATATATTTCATTACATGTATTTATTGAATGAGTGTTACTTGTACGTTGTATGTGCGTGCGTGTGTGAAAGGGCCCGTGAGAGAGTGCATGCGGTGCGTGGGTTCGTTTGTGTGCGTGTGTTGCGTTCGCGTATGATAAGAGAAGGAGGTACGAGACGCCGAAGCGATGTGTAAAGAAAAATAATTTCGTAGATAAGAAACACGCGCGTCGTGGGAAACACGCGACAAGTGACAAGAGCAGCGAAAGATATCAGACGACAAATTATACGCGCCTCTCATTTTTTGCCTCATTCATTTTCGCGGCTCGCGTCGGTCAGCCCGCGTGTTTTTTGGTAGCGACAAAAATTGATTTTGTTGGCATAAATACGAAATTTTAATCTTGTTTGTAGGACAATAAATGCATCCGCAATTCAAACGAGCGAGCATATATGGCACACCGATGGCGGTGTAATCGAGTGACTACGAATTGCGAGGACTATTACTTACGTTCTGTATACTATTATTTACATCGCATCTTTTTAAAGCTGCTATACCCAGCAATAAAGATCATCTTGAAAATATCGAGTGAATTTGCAGAAAAATCTTACACAATTTGTGGATTTGTGTCATCCATCGCTATCTGGGGTACGTAAACTCGTTACATTCAAGAGAGGATTGATTGTAAATCGGCACAAATTACGAATAGCTTGTGCTGTTTGCGATTCCGAAATGCTGTGAGGCACCATTGCTTTGTTTATAATTGCAAGTGCAGCTTTTCCGCTGTTTATATTTCATTCGATATTTTCGCGCTATCGATATGTGCACATTAATGATTCTTATATATTATTTCGCAGTCACGGAAAATTGGCAATCAATCCATAGTGGCAACGTTCGTGTTTTATTCATGAGATCATTGAAAATGTATATGTGATCATGTGTAACAAGAATGGTAATTCTACATGTGCGTTAAATTTACGAAATTTGCAATTGTGATAAATCGGAATTTAAACGACGAAATACCGATGGTAAAGAGAGCGTGCCAACTTTTAAATCAGTTATTTTGATGTGCCATTAAGCGTGATAAACGGAAATGCAAAAACACTCACGAAATTTGTTGAATCGGTTTTTACTCAAAATTCCAAAGTAATTTTTAGGAAATTACAAGTAATTTAAAAAAAAAATTACATAAAATATATCGGCAGATATTTTTTCTTGTTTTTAATATCAGTTGCATGTAACAATAATTGGAAGATTTATTGGATTTAATACGATTTTGATTATTGTTAATTTGTTTTCTTCATTCAGTGATGATTTTAAATGTATTTCTATATATTTGAAAAATATAATAATTTATATAATTAAATCTCTTCCATTTTTTTTATCACGCTTCGGTGATAGTCCACTTATCAAAATAAATGTGGCGATCATAATCTTGATCTTTTCATCGATCATTTTATCATTCTTTCAGCTATTATTCAGTTGATCGATTCTGCACAAGTATACAAATTGCATCGCCGTTTTTAGCAAATGCGATCAACTTGATAAGGTGATTAACGAAAGTATACAGTAACATTTTCTAAGGATATACGACTTAATAAAAAGTCGATGTTTTGAGAAACAGCGTAAAAGAAAGATGCTGTTCTCTCGGCAACATTATTCCGAAGAATTTAAGAGAATGGGTCGCCGTATATCATCGTCGCGTCTGCGCCTTTAAAGGGTTCATCCCTTTCTTTTTGCCATTGTTCGATTTCATGACTACATCGAGCTCACGCCATCCTAGTCGCGTGTCGTCACATCACCGCTACTGTCTCATTGTCAGTATAATATTTATATTATCGCTGTATAGAGAAAAGAGAGAGAGAATGAGAATGAGAAAACAGAGCGTTCAATTAATCGACGCTGTAACGAAGGAAGTGAAATAATTATTGCTATACATATGTATATACGGTGTGAAGCGGAGAAAAGAGTTGCCAGAAGAGGTTACGAAGGGGGGGGGGGGAGAGGGAGGGAGATAGTGAATATTTCTCGCCGCCATTACTGGTCATTGCGGATCGTTATTATACGATTACGACGATTATTATTATTGTAATCGCTATTATCCTATTATTGTAACTATTATTATTATTGTCATTGAATATTATTAGCGAGGATTATTATCGTTCTGGCGAGTCGCGGTTCCGAACGAACGACGCAAGTGGTGGAGATCAATCGGTGGAGGCGTAAAAAAAACCGTGAGTGGGGTGCTTGAGGGGCGAACGATAAGAGGAATGTACGCGGGACGAACAGCGATCGAGATTTGTGAGGGGAGCGCGTGAGGAGAGGCGCGAAAATTTTTTGGGAGGAAGGGAAAAAATTTTAAATTTTAAATAAACAACGAATCACCGAGATTTCTACATTTTTGACATGCCGATCTCTCTGTCTATCTGTTTGTCTATCAGTCTGTTCGTCTGTCTGTCTGTCTGTCTGTCCGTCGTCTGTCCGTCTGTCTGTCTGTCTGTCTGTCTATCTGTCTGTTCCTTGTGCGTCTGTGTCTGTTGTATCTCAGAAAACGAGTGCCACCTGCCCAACGTGCGTCTATGTTTCTTGTTACTTGATCACTGCATCCGGATGCGCGCGGGCATTTCCTTTACGGACGAGTTCCAAACGAAGACTCGCCGGCGAACGTTCGCAAATCGCATCGACGAGTCTCGCAATTAAGCCCCCTCTCTGTCTCTCTCTCTCGTCCGCCGAATCACGGGGCGATCGTCGTATGCGATCATTGCGAATGGCTCGGTATATTCGAATATCGATGTCGGATGCGCCCATCGGATCTCGAACGAGCATTCGTGATTTGTACATATTTACCGGCGCGCCGCCGGTTAATTAGATCAGCTGCGCGTCTCTTGTTAATTCGATATTCGAGTACGCGAGTTCGGCTTCGCAAACGTCAGTTGCGATTTCGATCTGGCGAGTCAGGATATCGGTTGTCTCAATGAAACAGACAATCTCATTTATTCGAGATCGTCCGTGTATCTCGAGCACTACGACCTCGATTTTAGGTTTCGTTTGTGACGTTAATGTTAATCCTGCGGATCCTCGTTTTTTTTTTCACAGCGAGCAATATTAGAACAGTTTGGCGTTGGATGTCGAAACGTCAATGTTCGGCAGCATCCCAAATGGAGCATTAGTGGCCACCGTTTAAGAAACGACGCGGGACATTCCCCTTTGAATTTGCCGTATGTTATCGATACGTCGTACTCGCACGTCGAAATATCCGAATTAGTCAGCACTGATCAGCCAGATTATCCCAAATTAATTCGAGTTATTTCGACGGATCCAGCCAGCGCGTAATTCGAGCCCCCGCGAGCCTGAAGCGCTGTCGATACCGTACGATAGACTGTATAGTAACTTTTACGACTTCTTTTATACACCCGATTTAGCGGTAGCGACTAGCCTAGTCGACATGCCGGATGTGGCGTCAATGTACCGGCAGTGAGATCGCACGATCGCGAGGTGCGCGACGTTATTCCTCGCCCGTCGCCGTTGCCGAACTGCATTTGCGAGAACAATGGAGGTGCAGAATGCGGCTGACTCTTGCATTACAGCAAGAAATGTGCAAGTAAGCGAGATGTTGCGGTAAGGCTATTTTATAAATAGATTTGCGGAATATTTCATAAATCCGAGAAGATATATATCATTTAAAGAAGGTATTATTTTATCTAGAAAGAGAGAGATACAGAAAATGAGAAAAATCATTATTATTAATTATTAATCGGGATAATTCAAATTTTTAATATTAGATTCCAGTATAATTTTTTTAAATTTTAAAATTAATAATCATCCTTTATTAATAATTCGATAATTATTTTAATTATAAAATTGACATAATTTTTTAA
>VBVQ01003071.1:0-20922 GCA_011636635.1 Tetramorium simillimum | reverse complement strand
TTATTAAATTATGTTTATATATATATATATATATATACATTTTTGTTTGCAATCAAGTTTATATTTATCACGTTTTTTATTTTTAATAGACGTATTGCATTATCTGGCGATCAATTTGACATAGATAATTTTACAATCGCGTTTGCATTTAAAAGGTGGCAAAATGGATAATGAAGATACTTAGTTTTTACTAAAACTACTTTTAATTACATTACAATTAAACTAAAATTAGTTGGAATAATTATAATACTAATTTACTAAATTTTACAATCGCGTTTTCATTTAAAAGGTGGCAAAATGGATAATGAAGGTACTTAGTTTTGACTAAAACTACTTTTAACTACATTACAATTAAACTAAAATTAGTTGGAATAATTATAATACGAATTTATTAAATTGTTGTACGTTACTAAATTTGTTATACTTGATATCTACATTGATTCATAATTTCTACATGGAACTTTACATTTTCGGTCTGATTTTTCGTGGTTGTTTTCACAGGGATTGCAGCCAAAATCTGGAATCCGCGTTTAAATTCGTGGCTAGGTCAAATCGACTGGCGTCACGCATTCCGGAGTTAAATTGCGCGAATCGCGCGGGCGGCGGCTGCGCGCTTTGTACGCTCATATTTGAAATCCTGATCCTCGCAAGTGCATTTTCTCTCTCATTTTGCGAGGGGGTGGCCGACGCAGGTTGATTTATCGTTGCAGGCGTCGCCGGTAAATCATCGCGCGCGCGCGCCTAAATGCGAGCGGTAATCCGATGTCGAACGGGAAGAGAGAGGCTAGATATGAATATTGTTTGCTCAGTACGAAGTTGCGCGAGCGAGATTTATGCGAAGGGCCAGAAGTTTCCCGCAAGGATAACTGATCTCCGCTGCCATTTGGGCTTAGCAAACACACAGATCTGAATTCTATATACTACGTACTCTCACATATATTTGAACGTCGTATACACTTATGTGTGTATATTTCTATGAAAGTATAATAAACAGGAAAAATGAAAGCAAGATACAATTTAATTTAAGAGTAATGAGAAAAAAATAAGAATGAGAATTAGATTCATATACGTGTTTCATATAGATAGTGAAAGCTAAAGCAATTTTTTTTATCTATATTTCTTATTTAGAAAGAAAAGAATCAGAATTTACATGCATTAAGAAAAAAATTTTTAAATTATTTTATTTTGAAAATATCTATTATCGGTTACTACAACTTCAAATGATTGAAAAGTCAATATTTTAATCCCCTATTTTTAAATTTATTTTTAAATAAATATATATACACACATCGTAAATTTAATTTATATTGAAAAAAGATCGTTTCCGCGAAGACATGGTTTAAGGCTTTCACAATGCAAAAATCCGTTCGCAAGTAGCTCAATGGCTTAATGGTTGTTTCTGAAGACGAAGTACTTGCTAAGGCCTACGAAGTTTATGAGCCCGGACGTCTTAATTAAAATGCCACGGGCGCCTCGCAAATCTCGTGCACACTGTTGCATCTGTCCTCCTCTCCGGCGTCATCGCGGGTTTAAACCGCGACTTCGTTCGGCGCAACCGTGGCAAGACTGGCGGGTGGATTACGTCGCGTAATGCCGTTACATCCCGCATCATATTCGTGCTGTAACACCGTGCATAATTCGAAAGTGTCTCTCACGCGGCTGGCTGATGCGACGCGACGCAACACGCGATTTATGTAGCGAATCCGCGACTCCGCAGTCTGGCGCATCAGTCCGATACGGATAATTCTCGTTTCCTGCCAATGCGCCAACCAGAATTAATCCCGATCTTTCTTTCGTCTCTCATTGCCTTCGTTCCTTTCGTCACCTTTCTATTCACAAGAAAACTCTAAACTGTAATATATTGATACAAGTTTTAATGATGTTAACGCGAGAAAGCTTCCTCTATGTTTATATGTAGCAATAAAAACGTGACAATGAAAACTAGATATCGTTTTTCATATTTATAGTAAATATTTTTTACTGATTAGTTTACAGTTTTAGAAGCTTTCTGAATATTTAGTGAATTAAAAGAAAATTAAAATTATCAAGCTGAAATATTGGTTTTAATTTTTATTTTGGATAATGTATTTATTTTTGAAAAATTTCGCGAAGATACGGTTTTTTTTTTTTCAGTTTCTATAATGGTCACGATTAAATTTACAATGAAACGTGAACGATGTGTAAAATTATGATAAATTTATTTTTGTGCTGTTAGATTTTATGTGTACATGTTTTTTAAATATTTTTACGATGACTTTTATATTGATAGCATTTTATATTGATGTTTTCTTTTGAATTTTCAATCTTCTCGAACGATTTATCGTCTTTTGCTTCGCGCCGTCGGAAGAATCGGACGGTGGAAATTCGTGAAAGATATGGCTGCGGGATGTGCCAAGTAAAAAGCGCCGAAGGCGCGCGATATATCTTGAAAATAAAGTAGTTATGCAAACTTCTGCGATATAGTGTAGTGCTTGGATGTGCAGGAGTGCTCCCATAAATCATGCAGGAAAATCTCAGGAACGTATGCCTTCACGAATTTTATATTAGTATTTTGGCGAAAATTTAAACTCGCATTAGCAAAAGAGTTATTTAATGTATCAGAAAAATGAACAGTTTCTCTTAACACCTCATATAAATATATCAAACATGAAAAGTTTAAACATAATATTTAAATATATAGAAATGAAATGTTGATTTTTTTTCCAATTATTTTATAAGTAGATATTTGATCCACAAAATATTAAGAAAAGTGCCACTCTAAAAGATTGAAAGTACAGTATTGCTAGCTGTAGAATTATAAAATTGAAAGATAAAAACATTTAGGTAGCAATCGTTTCTTCTATGATCATTGGTCTCATAGTATACAACTGTTAATCCGAGTATTAACGTGTCCTCTTCCTGCACGTAAATTGTCTTTATCGTCCTTTCGTAATTGTTGTTCCGAAGCGAAACGACTTCCTATTTTATCCCGGCCGTTTAATGCGGCAGCCGGTTTTAGGACGCAACTCGTAACTTGATATTAGATGGAAGTTTGGGGTACACATCGGGCCCGTTTAGACTGGGCAGCTAATGAGAGCCCCAGTTACTTCGACGGTGGTCCAGCCATAAAACTTTGCCGGCCGAGAGTTTGCATCTCGGTCTCCATCCTCCATCCTATAACGTAGGGATCATTGTCGTATATAAGAAATATTATGCATATAAAACGTATTTGAAAACAGTCGCAATATATTATTTAATTTCAAAATTTCATATTTAGTATTTCATATGGCATCGATCCCTTGTTAGAAAATATTAAAGTTTATAAAAATTACGCCTAAAAAATTATTCGCTGATTCATTTTTAAGACACATTGAAATAAATAAAAATCTTTATTTCAATGTGTAGAATGTTGTTTTAAAGAAAATTATAAGTGATTTAAGTTTTTGAAATATTTGAGAGATTTAGATTTAATTAAAAATTATATTTATCTAAAAATAGGGAAATTAATTTTACTTCGAATGTCAAGCCTGAATCTCAACAAATCGTGTTGTATATTAAGCTGCAATTCATTCAATTTGATAGAAATCTCGATATTGTACTGCGAAACCAAGCACTTCGTTCTGATGTACGAAATACAATATTTAACGGAGCCTGCCAACGCAAATATTATCCGAGACGATATGTCAATTTCGAGACATTGTACAGATAGCTGTGACGGACCCCAAGACATCGGATGATCACGAGAGAGATTCTGTCGTTTCGTCACGACTCCTTTGGGAGTGATTGTAGCCCGTCGTTTCAGGTGCTGATTCTTGCCGCGCGGACCACTAGCTATCAAAAACATTGACAGTGATACATCGAATCGCAGTGGTTCTCGTTTCGTTATTGCCTGTTTCTGACTCTTTTCCAATATAGGCTTTTGAAATATGGTGTTCACAGCGCAGGTATAATGTACATATGTTTACACATCTGTAAATTATTTCTTTTCTAGAAATCTAGCCTTAAATCTTAATCTGATTTGGTTTGCAGAATAGTAAACGAAAAATGTGAGAGACGATAAAGAAAATTCAAGAAACAAATATCGTGTGTTGTAAATAACAGAGGGATGACGTCTGCGCTTTTTAGTTTCTTACAAAATTTTTTAACATTTTCTTCGAATTTCGAATGTTTTTTCAGCTTCTTTTATAACCCTGAACTTTTATTATATAAATATTATTTTACTTTATAATTTATAATCATAAAATAAATCGTTGTAAAAAAAGAAGTGAAATGTGAGCTAAAATCTAATTTTGTTTGTTCAAATAATTCGTCCAAGAATGAGAGAAAAATCGCCATTGCGTATGCTCGTATAAATAAAATTTGTTGTAATCTAAAGACTTTATTAATGTTTGACCTTCGCGAATTTTTAGTCTAAAAAGTGGATGTTTCTAAGCGCGGGTGCCAAAGTTATACTCCACGTCACTGATCATAAACTCGATCACGAATGCTCGAGATTCCTCGATGCAATCTATATTATTAAGCGCCATTAACTCGCAGCGGTTCGTTAAGGTCACTCGATCGTGGGGCGTGAGGTATTCCACACGCGCATTCCTGACGAAACGCGTCAGGATTACCGAAGTCGATTTCGTTCCAGCCCGAGCGAGAGGCTCGTTCCGCCACCGCGTGGCATTTTTTTCTTTTTTCTGTTTTCCGGAGTTGCGGCGCAAACCAATCCAGTCGTAATACCGAACGGCCGATGGCAGTCGATAGATGATCAATTTTCCGTTGTTCAAGTGCAATATATCGCGCTTCGTTTGTTACACGCACTAAGTCTCAATGGAAAAACAATAACTGTGTCCTGTCGGAAGCAATGTCGTTTCTACTCCACGTCGCTTTAACTTAATTGCACTTTTAGTTGTCACAAAAGATGTCACATTGTTATGGTCAATTTGTCTTTATTTTTGTACTTTATTTTTAGTTAGTACCATAAGATGATTATAATTGAAGCTTTACTGTAATATTATCGTGTTAATAACAACCAAGAATAAAAAAGCCTTCCTCTACTATTTTTTTATGATAACTTATTATGTACTTATAAATTATACAATAAAAAATATATACAATGTAATTTAAAATTACTTGATTTATATAAATAAATCAAGCGTAAATAATACGCATTCGTAATAATTTAAATATCAAATATTTTTATAATTACAAATTATACAATCGCTCAAATAACACTTATAATACTTAATTTACAATACATTTATATTTACGGACAGATAATGATATTACGCAATTAAAATAAACGATATCGTAATTTGTAATTATTAGTAAAATTTAATATTTATGAGAAAATACATAATTTATATCTGTAAGTCTGATCGAACTAAATTTAGCAGTAAACGTTGGAACTTGTATGCGGATCGTGATGATTGCCGGCGGTTGTCGAGAGTTAGCCAGGTGGCGAATTAGAGAGGAAGCTGTATAATCGGGTTGACTTTTAAGCGCACCGGCAGAAGTTTGGCTACTCTGGAGCGTGTGGCTGGCAAGGGTCGCGAAATTCTGTCGCATCCGTCGCATATGTTGGCCCGCAGTTGCGACGGTCTAATGTGTTCTGGGGTCTCTTTGCAGGAAGTGCAGCCCATATAGTACGAAAACTCGAGTTCTCTCATTCAATCTCGATTAATTAACGCCTTCGATTGCCACTAGTTCGTGCAAAATTTCGTACAATTAGACGATCGATGGAAATAACGCAGCTTTTGACTAATTACATATTTAATTATAATTATAATAATTATTAATAGAGAATAATTTAGTGTTTCAAGCTATTACTAGTAATTAGATCAGGAATATTCATATTACTTATATGAAATGTTGTTTAATTGGCATATTATATGTATATATATATATAGATATATATATATATCTTTATATTTATATCTATATATTAATAATTGGAATATTTGATAATCTTGTCTGAATTTATCTGGAAAAATAAAAGCTCTCAATTGAATTGAAAGCTCCCATTAGAAAATAAATTTACTATAAAAGAATTATAGATTCCATCGCAACCACAATCAATTTGATAATTACTATCGAAATATAGAATATGATGTCGAATTAAATGCATCTCATAGAACATGACCGATCGCAGCGCAGCTTTTTCCACTGACGAGGTTTTCTCCCGGCAATCCATTATCATGAATCTTGCGAGCTTATCGACCGTTCGATATCTCTTTTCGAGCAATCCTTCGTTCCCTTCCACCGTTCTAATCGTGGATTTGCTGCGCACGGTCACGAATGGTTCCGATATGCAAATCTAAATGGCGAAGAAGAACCGACTTTTGTGGGATTTCGTCCGTTATCTGCACCGTCGAGTTATGATGTTCGCTTAAATTAACAAGTCAGCAAAAGAACGACGCAAAGTCTGAAGAACTTTTAAATAATGAATAAATGTATTTGATGAGAGAAAAAAAGATATAAATATTAAAGGCATTAAATTGATTAGCAAGGCCTGAATAATATGTAAATAAGTTATAATAAAAAATAAGATTGATAAATAAATTAGCAATAAACTTCTGGTACGAATGTGAAATATCTCGAGGCAGGAAACGACGTGACGCGCTGAAATAAATCTACAATTGTGCAATGTTTGAGTTGAGTAAAGCTCGGGTATTAAGTTTTGATTACAAGTTGGGAAGATGATAAGAGGTTTGTAACGGTGATGTTGCAAGCCAAAGGGCGACAAACAAAAGTAAGCCCCGAAGGATCTCGCGACAGTCCTCCTATCTCGCGCCTGTGTCGGAAAAATTTACATTTAAAATTAAAGGGGGACAATATATTTCCAGAGTTCGCTCGAAAACTACCTACGCATTCTTAGTGGATTCTTTAAAATTATCTTAACAACTCTATTCTAACTCCTGCGACAGATCATTCCATCTATCTTATGCGGCGTTATTTTTTTTCACGCGGGTGAGAAAGAACTTTTTCTTCTATAAAAATGTCTCTGTAATAATTTGTGTATTGCTGAGAACATGCATCATGATTAATGTATACCCAATAGGAATGATCAACGAGAGAGATGGACTTCAGATATAATATAAATTACAATTCTTTCTACAATAGCGGCGATAAAAGCAATGATTACCTTGGAATTTTAGTGTCTGATATAAAAATTATAACGACGAGTTAATACTTTATTTTTCCAATCTCTTTTTACGTTTGAAATATTAACGTTAACATCAACGTCTGAATTTATACTTTGTAAACTCGATAAGGAAGCAACGTTGATGAAAAACAGCCGTCACGTAGCAACATATCTGCAAATCTTCCCATGTCACTCACCTTTCTTTCTTTCTTTCTATTATTTTTATCGACCATTCCGCAATATCTTTCATCGAATTCCACGGCGTGCCCTGTCTGCATCCTATCTGCATGTAGTCTACTAGATATTCGCGTGCGTTTAACGAGCTGCAAGCATAATTTACGCTTTTCGAGATATCCCGAAATGTACGAGGGAAGGCACCTCATTCTCATCGCACACAATTCGTTATTCTTTCAAGGCTCACTGACTTTCCGAAGTGTGTCTGTAAATTTTATCTCAACGCTCTATTGAACGCGTTCAAACATAACGAAATTCGGTCTTTGATATGGAATTTTGAAAAAGAGCAAGTAAAATGTAAATATGCTTAAAATTAAATTTAAAAACTGTACTTTAACTTTCTTAAATATTATCTTAATCTTTTATATTTATAAACTTTAATTTTTTACTCTGTTATTGAAGATAATAATTAGATTATTGAAGATTAATAACAATTAAATTTTTATCATTTTATTTTTGAAATACATTATCTATTCTATAATTCAAATCTATATCATATCTTTACTAAATCTTATTATATGAAAATACCAAATCTACACCTATTTGTGATAAGTTATCATAAGAAATTTAACTCTTTCCATTTTAGTTTTATTTATTATTGTTTTTAAATTTAATTTTTTGTTCATTTTGGAGTAGAGAAAGAGAATAAGGAATTTCACTTTTTAAGTATTATTGTGGCTATTTGAAATAATGCAAGAAATTCGAGAAAGAAAATCCACATGATAAGAATATGCGAGAATGCTTCCAGTTGCAAGTGGCTTAAGTGGATTGGGTCACGTGCGACGATCGATTTTTCCGAAAACTCTCGGATCAGCTGACGCTGTGAACACTGTTTTCGTGGAAGCAGAAAGTGTCTCTCGCATGCGACGGGAAAGCATGCGTGCGTTATGAGTGTCGGACTTGGGACTTTCTTTGAAAGTCGTCTGGCGAAAAATCGATGCCGGATAAGCATCGTGACACGTCGCGTGGCCGCCAGCCATTTGACATACGCAGGGTGTTTGCCTTTGCGAAGGAGCTATATTGTAAATCAGACGAAGGAAAATAGTGATTATTACAATATCAGAAGTATATATACGTATATTTTTAGCCATATCGCTTTGAAAACTTGAATTTTGGAGTGGTATACATAGATAACAAAAACCTGGATAATTTTAAATGTGGATTTCACTACAAAGGAATTTTAACTGAAGACTCACATTATGAAATGTTGGAAATTAAAATACTTTGGGAGAATGGCATGTAAGAAGTCTTTCATACAAATAGATGCATAAAGAGAAGAATATTTTATGAAAATACTTTTTCGTCTTTTTCTTTTACTAAATCAAAATGATGATATATTTACAATTTGTAAAATTTTATTCTTCATAGAATGGGAGATTCCGCTCAACGCGAAGATTCCTCGTATGAATTCGCGAGATCCTGCCTCCTATTAAGAGATTAAAACAATCGGAAGATGTACGTTTACGTCGGCATTTCATTCTTCACGTTGTTAAACAATGTTATTAAAATAAATTAAGTTTCTTTAGCAAAAACACTTGGGCTGTCAACGAGTGTCGAGCACGAGAAATTTTGCTGAATTAGAGAAATTCTCCGCGTGTACGATTTTGCAGCCTGCAGTTATTAACCTGTCAGGGAGTAGCGAAACATCACCAACCACGCCATTCGCGTTGCACAATACCTTCACTACTTTCATCCAATTAGTTCAAGGAAATTTCGCGCACTGAAAAGTAGCTCCAGTATAGCTTCTATCTTTTTCCGGTATAATAAGGTCCACGGTTAATGTCTTAACACTCTTTTTGTGACGTTATTCTTTATCACAATTTTAGCTTTGCTCATATAATGCACGAATTTTTATTTTCTCCCAAATAATTACATCCAAATACACAAGTTATGTAATATTAAGAAATAAATTTTTCACAATTTCATTACGATTAATAATAATTTCTTCTAAATAACGGATTTTACGTCACAACATTAAATATTCTTTCACGCTTGAAAAGATTGCAAATGGATCTCTCTCTAGCGCGTAGGTAAAGATGGAATAACTGAAAGCTCAGCTGTATATGTCGGTGTACTCAGAAATTCTCCTTTGCTCCCTCACAATTTCCGCAAGGATGGCAGGTTAATGTAGAACCGATGAATCGTTGAATTAATGAAGAATCTCATTTCAATACTTTTACAAGGCGCGAAGTCTCCGCGACGACTCATTTTCAAAATCTTTCTCAATGTTCAACTGGAAACCGATTCGACGGCACTGATGAAATATTACTTCGTTATACGTGGACTCCATTATGCCGTCGTAATTCTTTGATTGTATTTTCTGCACGATCTTGCTCTAGGTTTTAATAGCAGTCTTCTTGTCATCCTTGAAATTGATTTTTTTTACTTATTATTAAAGAAATTAAATTTCAATTATACAAAAGTTTTGATATACATGGAACTTTAATTGTTAACAACTGAAAAAGTGATTTATTAAATTACTAATATTCTAGATTAATCGAACGAATTAATTTTAATTGTATCATTTTATTTCAATTTTTCATTAATTTTAGTATTAATATTGTATATAATTCAGTGCTCTCTTTTTATCATTATTTTATCATTAATTTGCGAATTTATTAAATACATGTAACATGAGTACGGATAAAAATTACTATTGTTTTTTTATTTTTTAATATCTATTATATATTGATATACATATACATAATGCAACATATGAAGAGCATTGAGCGCTTCCAGTACAACGTTTCTCACGTTTTATAATTAAAGCAAATCGTCCACCGTGAATGACAAATGAATCCATTCTGTGTTTTGCCACCTTGACCACCTTGTATATTACCGATGCAGCTGCATAAGCGACGGTTCCAATATGACGTTGTAAAAAAAACATTCGTATGCCTCGGTGCACTCAGCTTTTCGCGTGTTATGCGCGAAGGGCGGTGGCGACGACGGTCTGTTCCGCGCGTATTTTACGCCGTCGCAATAAATCAATGCGCTCGTCCCCGTCCAGGAAGGGAGTCGGATACGGCTAGTAGATGAGCCGGGTGATATTTATGCAACGGGTCGCAATTCCTCTCCCCCTCCCCCCCTCTCACTCTCTCTCTCTCTGACTCTCTCTCCCTCTCTCTCTCTCTCACACACATGTTCCCTCTCGGCTTAACGCATTGCATGCACAAATGCGTCGCGATGCAATCCTGCGCCGCGATTATTGTCGCACCCTGTCGCCGGCGTCGCGAGGGTATCCAATGCAAGCATGGATCATTGGATATCCATTTGAGGGAGCCTCGCGCACGTATGGGCGTTGTACGTAATTGTGAAAAATATTGTGTTAGAAGTTGTATTAGAAATTGGATCGATTGTATAGGAAAGCAATTTATTAAAAATCAAATATCAATATTTATTTAATTCCGTAATAAATGTATGTATTCGTTTTTACGAATGCTTTTGCATTTAGTAAGTGCGACATCTGATTTGATATCATACACGATGTGCATGATAATTAATTTAAGTGCTTTTTAACGTTTTTGTTTCATTTTAATTTCAATCTTCAATTGGCAAAGCATCGCGCTAAAATCTGAACTTTAGAACCAACGGTCATGATGTATTACGTTTGTCCGCAAGTTTAAGTTCTCTCGATCTGACAGGAGCTGGTCAAAGCGTCGTATTCTTAGACGTCGTATAATCAGCACGTAACGATTACGTGCATCATCGCGACGCTGCCGCAGCTCGTTTCCACGCATCGAATCGCGTCCGATGATTCGTGACGACTCCGCAGATTCTTGGCTCGTCGTCGCGAAGCGGAGGAGAGCGAGTAGAGACGCACGGTATGATTTCGGGACATTTCCATTAACGAGACGAGTTTCTAATGTATTACGCCCTCTTATTTTATGCTTGACATTGGTAATCTTAGATCTAAAAAAAAATAATAAGGTAACGCGACAAATTATGTCAACTATTTCGTATCGATCAAAATGTTATAATGATATAGTTAATGATATAGATAGTTAGAGGATAATAATTTCGATAAAGTTCACCAACGGAAATCATTCGAATATTGCGCGTTTTTGAAAGAAGTAAAAGAATTAGCAACTGTTTGATATTTGAAAAAAAATTTGAAAATTTGGTCTTCGATACATAATGTTACATAATCAAGATATATTTTATCTTTTTGATATTCTAATGAAAAACTCTACAAAGTACGATAATCTTCCAGTTATTCTGAGCTGCATGATTATTCTTATAAATAGATCTTACGTCAGTATTATGATTATTCATCGATTGCTTAATAATCGGCTATGAATGCCGTTCCATGATGTATATAAGTTTCTACATTTTAATATCTTTCTCAATTAATATGTCCTATGTATTTTTTAAATATTTCTCTTGCTTTACTCTTTATTCTTCTATTCTTCTGTTGCACTATTATTGTTTTATTATTTATTGTATTACGTTATTATATTTGTCTGCATTTCATTCTCTCGTTTTGTTGCTCCTTGTCTTGAAATAATAACAGATCGCTGCGATTGCTTCTAAGAATCAGGTTGACCTGACTCTGTGACCTGAGTCAATCTTTACTCTGTGTCCATTTCTAGCTATCACCGTCCGGAGCTATAGCTGTCCGCCGGTCCCGTCTCGCCGTCTCGGCCAGCGCGCAACTCGGTAACCGTACCGAAGAGCATTGATTTATCGCCGTGGCGGTAAAAGAAGAACGCAAAGATCCGCCGGTACAAGGCGTGCCCGGATAATGCGGCGCGGCTTCCCCTTTCTCTTATATTCCGTAGCTCATCAAGTCCGTCGCACCCCGTCGGCGAACGTGAAACAGCCGCGAGAAGACATCATCCGTTATTATCTCTCATTTCTCGCGTCGTTTTCATAAGGCGGGGCCGTAAAAATGAATATCTTACTGACTATAGCGTCCGACTTTCCCTCTCTTCCGACTGATCCTTCAAGTA
Organism: Tetramorium simillimum; assembly: GCA_011636635.1. Lineage (NCBI taxonomy): Eukaryota > Metazoa > Arthropoda > Insecta > Hymenoptera > Formicidae > Tetramorium > Tetramorium simillimum. Next base: position 8,628 of record VBVQ01003071.1, on the reverse strand, counting down.
ACGATCGGAGTGTGTGCACCTCGACATCAACCGCTCTTAAAACAATGGGCATGCTTACGCGCTTGCAATTATTCGAAAGGGGAGTCAAGAGTTTCTCTTTGAGGGTCGATCCTCGAGATTTTGGAGCCGAACTCACGAAATCACATTGAATGTTGTACGAATTTTTATCATAATTTTACAAAATTTATCCAAAGATTGTATTTAATGTTAGAAAAAAAAAATTGAGATCAACGAAACGACTATTTCAGCTTCTTTCTCGGAGTTCTCGGATATTTTGTCGCGATAGGAAATGGCTATTTCTCACGGCAACTGTACCGAAACAAGGTCGAGTGATGCGGCCTGCGACCATCCCTCACCATTATTCGCCTCAATTAATTACCGCCTACGTGTTAATGACGGACTCCGTCCGTCACATCGTCGGGCGACTTCCGCGAAACGTGCTGTTGCGCCCCTAATAATTAATGCCGATCGTTAGGGCGGGAGATTAATATTTGCGCGCGATATCGAGACGCGCGGTTTTCGACGCCCGTTGCGCCAACTCGTCCGGAAATCCTGTGGTCTACCGACGTATACCTGGGCTCTCTCGAAACAGCTCGCGCTGTTCGGGCGACAACTTATCGGTCGTTAAACTTAATCGACGGTGCAACCGGTATATCGTCGTTTCGTCCTTCGTCGTGATTTTATTGTCCAACTGCATCGTGAAATGCGATTATAGTTTACGACACGGACGTGACGTTATCTCCTCCTATATCTTAACTATCTGTCGTGTACAAAATAATAAGAGAAATTATCATGTTAAGAAATGAAATTATGAAAACAGGATTATTGAAGATTTTTATTTTTACAAAATAAGAAAGTATTAAGAAATATTAGATTAGATTAAACATTTAAGATAAATAAGTAAATTATTAGATTACACTGAGCGTGTATTTGTAACGTTTTTAATTCATACAATATTAGAATATGAAAGATACACCGATACTAATTCCTCTGTTCTTTTATCTCTAAAATTCTTGTATGATGTATCGCCGAGGAACCCTTGCTGTCATAAAAATTCTCGAGATAAGAGACGTACATCGATACGATATACATAAATCCGAATTCTGCCTTTATCTGTTATTAAAATCTGCCGGCTTTAATCTCGATCGGCCGAATGCACTTGTCAGTGGCGTACCACTCGCTGACGCTGCAAGGAAACATGCTTTAGCGATCTAACAGGCAAATCGACAGTGTAGGGGTGATGCATCAATGGCGGATACAAATAAGCAACAAGGGCGACAGTCCGCGGGGAGCCCGCGGGCAAAAGGGAGCGTTTGCTCGATCTAACAAACAAGCTATTCTCCCGACCTACCTAGGGGATGCTTCTCCTAGGGGCATTTGCGTCGGCGGTATTTACATTACGCCGGGCCATATTATCTCGCCCAACATTTCCCCACCGAAAACCAAAGAGCAAAATCATCGAGTTGTCTATATTAAAAGACACGTATCGGTCGATGCTTTCATCTGATCTATATTCTGGATATTTAACGTATAGCTATAATATAAAGCTATTAACCGTAACTATCAATTGAAAAGTTGAGATTGTTAACATTTTTTGTTTTGTTTTTTTTTTATTTGATTTAGGGCCGGTTTCTCTCCAACTTCTCGGTAAGTTAACTAATAGTTAAAACATACGTCTGAACTTGTCTAATTTGAAGATAAAACAAAGATAGACGTATGATTTAATTATTAGTTAGCTTACCAAGAAGTTGGAATCCTTAAATAAAAATCTTTAAGTGGGTTATATTGATTTGGAAATTATAATTAAAAAACGAAATTGATTATATGAAATTAATTGAATGGAGGTATTTTTTATCGTGGAATTAATAAATCTAAAAAAATCGTTATTATATATTAAGTTGATATAAAATTTGGATGCGGTACTACGTAAAGAAAATTTAATCTTTAAGTTTGCTATTTCTTCTTCGAGTATTCATGACGGCGTTTACAGCGAAATCTATTTTTGAACAAACGTAACAGTATTGATATAATATTTGTCGTATCTCAATCGATGCTCCTATGTTATTTCCGGCCAGATTCAATACAGTCACATTCTGAATACCCCCCCTTCGGTTGTATCACTGTTGATCTTTCGCACAAATATGCGAGGGAGTTTTCGAAGCGAGGCCCTTGCCAAAGAGACAGAGGAAAAATTGATAGGGTGTAGATCTTTCTCCAGTAGACGAGAAGCCAAGAGACGGGGCAAAGGTGGGTGCCTTTGTCCAGCGGCGAGTCCTCCGTCTTTACGGCGTCAGAGAGTCGTACGTAGAGCGGCTTATGTGTTCCGCAAAGCGACGCAATAAAATAAAAACGGAACGTCGCGCTCCGAAGGAAGAGGGGTCGGGCCAAGGGATAAATCCGGAAATAAATCAGACCGGAGGGGTACGGGCATGTCGAAGTTCGTCCCGCCGCCATTCTTTACAGTACCGGCTCCACACGGAGATTATCTGTGTTAGATATTTTATCGGTCCACGACTAGACCCCCCCCCCGATAATTTCGTCGTCTCCTCGGGTCTTGGAGCCGTCAAGGGTGACGAAACCATTTTTTTTTGCATCGCGTGCGATTTCTTTATCGCGCACGCGGTTTAAGAGACATCGAGATCTTAATAGATCAATACTTATCGGATTACTGTCCATTTCTACTAATGCAGATTAACTTTAATCTGCAGATTAACTTTAATCTCGGTTTAACTTACCTTGTATTTTTTTCCAATTCTCGAAACTAGTAAAAGCTAAAAAGTAAGTTAAATTGAGATTAAAGTTAATCTATATTGATAGAAACAGGTATAAGTAGTATATATATATATATATATATATATATGATATAACTATTTAATTATATACATATAATGTGTAGGTTTTTATGTTTTTACACATTTTTAAATTAAAAACTTGAGTATTTTGTTTTTTTCTGTTTCAGTCACACCCCACGAGATACAATACTTTCAAATTATAGATATCTCAGTGTCGTAAAATAAATTGGAAAATTTAGGTTTAAAAATGTCATCACTGAGAAGGACATTTTATGAGCTTTTATATCTAATAACTGGAGGACATTTCTAGGCTAGACTTCATAAATACACGTGTAATAAGAGTGGCACAGCTGCGCGGGTATACATATATGCGAAATAACGAGCTCTCCAGCCGATTCGCGATCACTATTCTCACCTCGTTCGCGCCATTTCAGTCGAGCGCCGTTAACAAGCCGTTTCTCGCGAACATTACCGTTATACAAACGCGCTCGACAATTGCGCCCATTGCCAAGCTCCCTTCAATTCACGTTTCCGACGTCTCCTTTTCCCGACGTTTGCCGTGGTCCGACGAGGACTGTATCTCTATCGTCGATGAGACGAAATCTGGACTCGATATTACTGGCATTAACGATGCATCCACTGTCTAATATCTTGCTCTTATTCGCTAATCGTTATGGAATAAAGAGATCTATGAAAGTACACGTTAGATATACACGTTAATTATTAAATGTCCAGTAGTATGAAATTAAATGATGACATTTAATTTTTATTGATTTTCAATAAATCAGATAAAAATATTGTAACTTGTGTGAGAAACTTTTATTTTAAAAGCAATAATTTTGTACAATGTATCATGTTATCTATAACAATGTTCATTTTTTTCAATAATTTCTTATTTAGCAAATAATATTTTGTCGCAACTTGTTAATTTTCCACAATATTTCCTGCGAGTTTATAAAATCTTAAACGATATTTTACACAACGCTGTGATTTTATTTGTTTTATAAGCATTGTCGATGCATTATAAACACAATTTATTTACCTGATGCCGTTCCTTTTGTCAATATTTTTATTCATAATCAAATTAATTATTTCGAATTACACAATTACAATTTTAAATGAATGCTACCATTCCTGTTCTTTATTATTGGTCTCTCAATTCCGCTCGCTTTTAACTTTTATTGTCGACAAATGAGAACGAGACTTGCGAAAGTTTACGCGCATTTCAACACCGTGACTTTATTAACTCTCACTAGCATATTTTATGCAAACTATGCATAGGAATTTTGAATAATAACCTGTCCTCCTTTATTTCCATTCTCGTTGTTCAGGATACGTATAGTTGAAGAGATCTTTTAGTCTGATGTAAAGAAGCAAATTTCATTTCTTAAGCATTGTTACTAAAAATTTTGGAAAGGTATCTAATTACCGTGATATTTAATATTGAAAAAGAAAAAAGAAAATCAAAATTTGACATGTTTATTGTAAAATTTTGTAAATTAGAAATTCTATCCTTTTATCTCAATCTCATAATCTAAAATACACTCTTATAGACAGAAAGGATAGAAAAGAAGGAAATTATCAGTTCAAATCACATTTTTTCCTCAAGAGTATTTACACATAATTTGAACGGTACAGTTAGTGTGTATCTATCGCTGAGGTAGCCACATCGCGTGTCAATAAAACCAATGGAGTTGAAACCAACGAAAGTTTATAGACCGATTAAGTTGGGAGTAGCTCGCAAAACAATGTTCGTTCCAAATATACGAGCTCTTCATTCGCGAGCAACTTTAGACGGTCGACGAATGGATCGTTTCGCACGGCACATCTTTTACTTGCCTTCTAAATTTCCACGATAACGATCTTTTTTTTTATACGTCATGGTATAAGTTTGCTAAAGATGTATAAATGGAGAAATGAAGTTATCTTTAATACATAAGAAAAATAATTTGGAGATAGAGTTTTCTTTTAATCTTATGAAATAGTTTATCAATGCATAACATCTATATGGAGATATTTATTAAAAATATTAATTAAATTAAATTTTAAATATAAAGCGATATTAATTTTAAAAGGTAATCTAAATCTAAAAATGTAAACATTAAATATTAAGAGAAAATTTAAATATTCTGCACATAAATTTTCTATTTCTCTGATCAGGAATGGAAAAGAACAGAAATTTGCATTTGAAAATTACGTGGAATACACGTCAACTCCAATATATCTGACGCAAAAATAAAAAAATAAAGAAGGTCTATTTTCTCCGTCAGCCTCGTGACATTTTTCCGCATATCCCAGAGTTTGTCACGGGATTTGCGACGCGTACGGACGCACGGTGCGCGCGTGATATTTGCAAAATAGACGGAGAACGGCAGTCTCTCCGCCGCCAATTATGGCAGGAACGTGAGCGCAACTCGCTCCTTCGTACATTTGTTTAAGACGAATGGCCGAGAACGGCGAGACGCGACGCCGAAACTCTGCCGCTTGTGTTCGCACAGTTTCTCGTGCCGGTAACAAGTGTGTGCTCCGTGCGAATCTGGTAAAACGCGGGACGCTCGCAATTCGGGGATTTGCAGTAACTGTTACGCATGTTATTATACGCGAGGAACGAAGCACGTCGACGTCGTCGTCGTCGTCAAGGAATTTCAATTAGATCTTTCGTATTATAGAAGCGTATTAAAGTTCTGTCAGGAGAAGCACAGTCCCTGGACCTAGAGATCTCGTACCACAAATTTAACAGTTTATTTGTGTAAGTTTACGGTGTTAATGAAAATAATGTTACAAAAATAAAAAAATAAGAATATAAAATATAATTATTATATGTATATATAATATGACAATACATTATATACACGAAACTGTAAAAATATATATAATAATTAATTACATATTAATTATAACATTATTGTATTAAAATGATTTTATTATAGATTATATTACATTAATTCTGTAATATTGAAGTAACAATGATACAATAGATATGAAAAAATACGTACCTTTTTTAACTCTTAACAATAATATTAACAGTGTGTGTAGTAAAGTAAAAGTTCCGTACTTAAAAGTTTGAGACGCAAAGAAGATGGACGAGCGAAGGCTTTCGACTTTATTTCTCTTCTTCGGTTATATCTGAAAACCCGAAAAAAGAGCAGTATAACGAAAAGGGCCGTTAACTCACATTATTAGCTCACACATCTTCTGAAAGCATACGCGCGAGAATGTATATATTCCAACGATCCTCCGGAAGATTCAATTAAATCTGGCGTGACGTCAATTTGACGTCATCACGCGCTCCTTTTTCCTGATTGCCCAGATTGCCAAAGAGACGACATCGGAATCCCGTGCCCGTATCATATCGTCGTATCCTGTTCCCATTAGGCAATCCTTCGCCTTCATTCTTATTCCTTTTTTTTCCTTCTCAGACACGCGATCGTTCCAACGTGGATATCAGAAATCGGGCTTGCATCCTTTCTGTTTTCTCGCCGGCTGAGATTCTTTCTCTCCTTTGCCCATGATCCGCCAAATTTCCAGCTATCTGCCTTATTTCGCGGATCGGAAGCCGGGCGTTTATCTTGGTTTAGAACGAAATGTTGTAGGATCGAGAGTTAAGGACAAGCGTAGAACGGATTACGTAAAGAGATAAAGTGTACTCAGACGGGCATTGTTGATGCACGTTTAATACTAAAGGCGCTAGTCTGATATCGTGTTGCCACTTGGATTTTAGAGGACTACTTCTACTAACTAATCTTCTTTTGTCCTTTTCGGAGAGAATAATGGGTTTTATGGTTACTTAAGTGTAATCTTTTAGAGACATCCATTAGTACTTTTTGTTTTATTGTAATTCCACAAGTTGCATTTAAGCCGTAGAATTTAATTTACTCAAACGCAGGAATGTTAGTAAAATTTTACTCCAAAATGATAAAAAAGAAGTTTACTTTCTGTTAGAGAATTTTCAATGCGCGATTGATATGCAATCAATATTTACATTTTAATTTTTGAAAGACTAAAATAAATATTTGAACTTATAATATCTAGCTCTTTGCGGTGTGAACTAATGTTTTAAGTTGTTAAATAAATATTTTTAAACATGATTTCTATTTAAACGATTCGAAGGCTGGAGCTATAAAATTTTATATACGTTACGTACGTATCAGTATTTTACGATCCAGTAAAAATTTCAAATTGGTCGACCGAAGGGCATCGAAAGAAGATTTTTAGTGCACCGCCTTACCCGGTCCTTTTTCTACGGTCTATAGAGATCGCAGAGCGAGACCGTCGGCGCGCGATTTACTGGCGATCGAAAGCTTCGAAACGCGAATGTTCACCTCGCTCGGGAGGGCAGCGATCTCGTAATTCTTGTCACGATGGAGAAGCACGTTTTTCCGGCGCGGAAAAGCGAGCCGGCGCGTGTGCGCGCACGGCCTGAAACGAGACGACGGGACATTTCGCGGATGAAAATTTACGAACGACGGTTCGGAGATCGCGTGGGCGTCGCCCCGAGATTCATCTTGTTTCGGACAGGTTGTGGCCACTTCTACGCGTTACAAATAGAACTCTCCCCACGTTGCCCGCGAACCGTTGCTCTACCACCTTGTGCGTCGCGTCGTAGATCTTCCGGGGCGTTTTACATGAGGTAATCCGCTAGGCTGCTTGAGGAACAGGGGAGGGAGGAGATGGGGAGATATAATTTCAGCGGAATTAACGGCGAAGTCGCGCTTAATCCGCCGATGCACTTTGCAGACTCTAAATGATCCTTGCAACGCGCATAATTTTCTCAACAGTAGTACGAGTTATTTATTAAGTAGTTAAGCAGTCGCGGCGGCACTTCACTCTCATTCGGATAATCTATCTTCCCGACAACAACGGACGAATGTTTTCCATCTCTAGAAAAGTCATGTCGCATTATACTATATTATATTTTATTATGTATATACATCTGTATATTGCATTTTATATTACGCATACATTAATATATTTGTTATACAATTAAAGATATTTTTGAGCTAAACATTTAACGAAATTATTTCAATTTAAATTCTATCTAATTATTTTATTTGATATTTCATACAGATATATACTATGAGCCATGTCCGATGAAAATGTCTTGCTGATCGTATATCAATCGCGACTGTCGCGAAAGAGGGACGATAATAGAGCGATTCGGAGCGAGGAAGAAGAGAGAAAGAGAGAGAGAAAAGAGGTAACATTCTTCGACATGGGTATTTATTTTCGGCCAATTAGCGACATTCCGCGACGCAAATATCCCCCTCGCTCGTCCGCGGATTGCATAACCCGGCGGGGAATGAGAAGAACGGAAATAGAGAAAAGAAAAAAGTTAGAAGCGTGCGTGAAGAAGAGGCAGGGAATGAAAGAAAAGGGGGCTACCGAGCGAAAGGGAGAAGTCAGGAGACAGAGAGAGAGAGAGAGAGAAAGAGTAAGAGAAGAGGATCGAGCGAAGACACGTCGGCACGCGACACTCTTCAGCTCGATGTCTGTCTTTTGCTCCACTGTCTCCTCTCAAACGACGCGCGACCGTGATGTACGCGAGAAAGTATCATGTTTATCGCGGCTCCTCCGATTCTTGTCTTTGACGAGCAGACTGGAGCATTCGAAGGATGCAGCGATCGAGTTGATCCCGGTGATCCGTACAGGCGCATTGTTTTAGAGCTCTTCTATCGAGAGTCTTCTATCGCTACGTGCCACGCGAGACTTATTTGATCGCCGATTCTTATTCTTATTCTTTTATACGTTTTTCATTGTTCAGTTTTTCGCGATTGATACGGGACTAGCGTTGAAAGTAGCGACGAGTAGCGATTCTTCGGGGACTGTCTCTTATACA
>VBVQ01003070.1:0-20908 GCA_011636635.1 Tetramorium simillimum | reverse complement strand
ATATAAAATACTAAACATATTTAAATTGAATATTTTAAATTTTGGACTTTTTTCGCGCTACGGAATTGATTTAGACCACTGTGCAGCGTATGGAAAGTGTGATTTTCGCCAAATTTAGAGTGCCATCTTGGGTTGGCCATATTGAAAAATGTAAAACAAACGTCAGATTTCGTATTTAGCGACCCCAAAAACCTATATATACATATTTCCATGAAAATTGAAAAACTTTTTCAAATTTGGAACCGACATATTGGTCAGCCATATTGAATTTTGAATGAAACAAAATTTTTTTTTTCATTCTTAGCATGTCTCGACGAGATGTCCCAAATGGCATATAGTATGGGACCGTATACTGAGAAAAAAATTTACCTATTTTTAATAAATCTATTAAAATAAGAATTATTTAATTTTAGTAAACAATATATTTAAAGAGTGACCGCAAAAATCGCCCGTTTCGTGGACATCGTTTTGATAGAATTTTGATGGTAAATGATTGTATATCATCAAACATTTATCTCCTAAAAATTTCGAATTGAGCATACCTTTTATTACTGAGATAAGAAGGGTTGAAGTTGGTATTATTCACGAATAAAGGGTATGCCTCAGGAGCGTCCGTGTACAACAAATATAGTAGGTCATATCTTCACTTAAAAAAAACCACTTAAAAAAATGCATTAGCAATAGTACCTCCCAGGTAATGTGGAAAATTATTGTAAATACTGTAATTTATATATATGATTATCACTGTGTAATTATATTACGAAACTTAATACTTAATATTATGATAACAATCTTTTTTAATGTTAAATTACTTATAAATATAACAATCCTTAGGAAAAGAAAAGTTTTGTCATAATTTGACGGAAGATACGGCAAATAAAATGGAAAATGGTATACCCTTCATTGGTGTATAGTGACCAATTTAATCCTTCATATCTCAGTAATGAAAGGTATGGTCAATTTAAAATTTTTAGAGGATTGATGTTCCATGGTGTACAATTATTTACCGCCGAAATCGACTCAAACTTTCATGTCCACGAAACGAGCGATTTTAGGCCTGTTTTTGCGGTCACTCTTTAGAAATTTTTTTTTATTATAGTAAACAATGATATAAAAATTAAAAAATGGCTTCTTGTTGACATATTTACTCCAATTCAGGCCAAATTTATTTAATTAAAGTTGAAGATTTATTAAAATATAGTAAACAATTTTATAAAATATAATATCAGAAAGTTTTAATTTAAAAGATAAGAGTTTAATAAATATTTACTTAAATTTATGTTACTAAAGACTGAAAAATAATACTTAAAAAAAAAAAATATATTTATTGTATTTTAGAAAATGTATACTTTATAATAAAGTTCATATATATTATATATCTGTTGGAACACGCATTTCATAAATCTTATTCGATCAAAAATACGTCGAAGCAATAATTATATTTTCAAATTTATGAATATCGCAGATATCTGTCTATAATTTCAACATGCATATTTAATTTGTATTATAATGTGAAATAAAGACCGTATGTGAAGCAAGCATATAGCATTCATTGTTAAAATGCGTAAATAAGAACAGGATGGATAGCACCGTCACCGCGCTCTTGACGTGCGAAGTTAACCGCGTGAAGTTGACCGTGCGGGAGACGGAGACCACTCGCTATCTTAATCGCGTTCATTTTACTTGCAATAGGTGGCGGAAAATGAAATTCAATATATAAATAAAAATTTGATGCAACTCTTGCTATTTTTACGTTGAGTCGCATGACAAGAGAAAGGAACGAGGAAACTGAGTAGAGGAAAATCACAAACACGCATGAGTGTAAATTTTTCAAAATTTTTTTACTAAAGAAACATATATTTCAGTAACGAACACACACGGATAAATCAGTGGTCGAACTAAATCATACAAGATTAGGTACTTCGCTATTTCTTCGCCTCTAGAAGGTTACAATGTTTTGGTTATCTTTTTTTTTTGTTTTGGATATATTATAGGATATTTACGGAGATATAATTAGTGTTCCTCTCTTTCGGCTTTTTAAGCGCTGAATTATTTTATACCAAGCGGCTCGAAGTTCCCCGTTGTTCGCTCATGGTCATTGTTCAGCCGATCAATCGCGCGATCAATCAAAGGAACGCATCTGTTCGTACTATTTTTAATCGGCATACAATAATTTGCTATCATTATCGAGTCCATCTGCCGAGAGGCGTATCGATCGCGATCGCGCGATTTTCGAGCGGCTTACCTGTTGCTTCGTCGCAAAAGTTAACGTACGTACTGTTGCGCTTATGTGAATTTCCATGTCCCACATGTTCTCCGCGAGGAAATATATTTTAGAAATCTTTACCAAATGATGAAACCTGAAAGATTATCTCTTTCCCTATATTCTTTCTTAGATATTTTAATGCAAAATTTGTATAGCTTTTGCTCAATTTTGCACAATAAAGCTTAGACATAATTTAAACACAAATTAACTAAATTCCCATCAAGCGACACTTTTGCATCGCTTAAGATGTACCTACATTAAAACTTAAATGCATCATAAATCTTAAATAATAAAAATACATCTTATTCATCAGAAAGGCAATTTTAATTTTAAAAAAATCATAGCTACATATTGTGTATCGTATATTTTAATCAAAGTGTTATTAATTTTACGATTATAAATTTACTGAGCGATAGAGATTTTCACTGTGCACGTAAACATTTGTTTATTAACTTTTTATATAGAAAGGTTCTCTCTATATATGACATATGACAAATATTTCAATTTTATTTCTTTTTAACAAAAGTCAATTTTAATATATGTATAAAATTGAGAAATCGAAGCGTATGGAGAACCGAAAAAATGGAAATTCACGGATAAGCGTTCAAGCATTTGGACGAGATCGTTGAAAAACTGTTGGCAATGTATCGACACATCTTGCTGGCGATAGACGGTCAAATATGTGGACGAGCACTACTCGTTCGCTTTTCTGGAACGACGCGCAATTGTAAAATCGATCAGTTATATTCTCGCGGATGTTAAAAATCGTATGAAAGTGTGTACAATATGTGTGAATTTGTGACGCTAGTCCAACGGCAGTCTATGCTTTTTTTCTTGCTTCATTTATTGTTACACACGTGATATGCGCGGATATGGTATCGATATGATAAGTAAATAACGGTAACACGCGTACTTAAACTATGTTCATCAAGCCTATCGACTGTTTGTGTTCTTTTCTCCCGTCTTTCATTTCGTCGAACTCTTAATTGACGGCGATCCGTATAAGAGCGCTCGTACGACATGTGGTATTATCCTGTGCAATATCAAATGGAAGATTCGTTAAACAACTTTTACGATATCGTTTAACAAGCTTCGCGATATCGCGCGCTAATTATGATCCTGCACGCTGCGATAAGCTCTTGTAAATTTATCGACGTAATGCCGACTTAAGAATTATTTTTATTGCATTTATTACACGAGATCGCGATTTATGAAACAAAATTAAGATCGATGAATGTTTAGATAAATGAATTAGATTAGGCAATTAAAATTTATAAAATTGAAATAGAAGTTTATTAAATCCTCCGATTGTTTAAAGCTCCTGTGCGATATAAATAAAAAAAAAGATATTAACCTTAAAGAGTGATGAAAATAACAACTCGGTGCCCCTGCAGATTTGTACTTTAACGAGAGCTTTTGCTTTGTAATTACATTTTTATGTTGTATAATTTTCGGAGATGAAACGCGCAGAAATCGTAGCGCAACTATTTGTTGTTTCTTTTTTTTCAATTGTGCGCTTCTTATCGGGAGTATTGAAATCTAGCTTATGAAACGATTTACACTGAAAGCATGTTAACACGATACAGGGTGACGGGTGATGATATTCTCTATCGAAGAACGCGAGTTCTCCTTGTTCGCATCTGGTTCGGGATCTCGTAAGTCTTGTGAAATCCGCGCAAAGCTTCGCTTATCGCCGTTTCTCTTCATAGGATCAGGAAATATTTCTCTCTCGTATTACACGCCGATTGCGAATCGTTCTTGAGATAAATTCACACGCGAGCCATCGCTCCTCCTTTCTTTTCCTCTTTCTCTCTCTCCCTTTCTCTCTCGAGTCGCATACGTACATACAAACACACGAAACATATGCACACCAGTACACGCAAGCTTATTTATTTTATACTAATATTGTAATCGGGAATCCTCGGCAACTGCTATAGGTACAAACTATAGAGTTATAAGATGTAACGTCGCGTGTATAGTACAGATTGCTGCAAAAGGTAGACTTTACAGAATTCACAGTGAGCAATCAGCTTTACTTTTTACTTGATGATAAAAAAGCTTAACAATACAAATTTGACTTTCAACTTTCAAGAGCAAAAGTATGAAAATATAAATCATATCGACATCGCTGAAAATATTTGAATAGATAAACTTGACGGAAAGAAATTCTTTCCTTTTTTATCTTATCTTTAAATATTTGATAGATTTTTTTCTAGATTCTAGAGATCACGAGATCACATAATGCGGTCACATTCTTGAGATTCTTAGATCCCATGTACTCGGATCTCTGAACATCTGCAGCTTTAAGTTTTCAGATTCCAATCTTCGTGATTTATCGAATTCCTTAACCAATCCTTAGTCGCGCAAAGTTGTAGATTTCTAATGTAATTACTGTACATTCTCAGTAAAGCTTATCGTTATATTTGATTTTGCTCGAACTGTGAATCCTGTGGAGAATAATTTTTGCAGCACCATTAAAATGCGTCAGAGAATGCATCACTTGATACGCGCCGCAGCTAAATATACAGTATACGATAAGAATAAGATTATACAGATACGTAATCATAGTAGTAAAAAGTAAAAACAGTATGAAAAATTATTGTATTGTATTGTTTCCCATTACTTATTGTTACGTCATGCTCCGTACTCTCGAAGTTGCCAACGCAAATTTTGATCAATTTAAAAAAATTTTTTTACGTCTAGTAAAATGAATATATTTATGAAAAGTTATTTTTTTCCTCTTCTACATATTTTTTGTAAAAATATGTAGAAGAGGACTAATGCATTATAACAATTACTCGTAAACTAAAAATTACTTTATTGTAATATCTATTCTGTGTATAAATTTATCAATTTTTATTTAAGACAATTAGATTTTACGTTAATGATTACTCAACAGCTTATTTTCATTATGTTCAATAATAAATATCACATATGAGATTTTTTGTGTTTCGATCAATTTAGCGTGCAATCAATTTCGAGAGTGGAACGTCCAGTTATAAGTACGAACACTATGATATCGTATTATGTGTACGATGATCTCTATGATGGTCAATGTTTTCGGAGATGACATTACTATGACGTGCTCGACTAATGATTAATAACGAACGATACGCGTTCAATAGCAGCCTTTTCCAAATGGAACTGAGAATTTCTGTTAATGAATTATTTGATACAATGATATCATTATTTAAGTTTAAATTACATGAGGCGTATTATCGAGTAAAATGTTTAGCAATAACGTGCATTGTTAGAGTTATCTTTAGCTACATTTAGTGCTCAGATCTTTTAAGAAATTATCATTTTTGTGCACGTTTTTATGTTTCTCTTTTGAAATTTATGATCAATTGAGGATAAAATTACTTAATATAAAAATGAAAAAGAGCTTAATCCCTACGGCTCGTTATGCTTAACGTAGCGTTTAGTTCGCGATTAAAGATGCAATCGAGAGAATCGAAATTTTAAAGTTGACGTTCTCTTAATGCTATTGCAGCAAAGAATATAGAAGTGCTATGCTGAAGACTTTTGATGGGAGTATTTCCATATTCTCGATGGCGATCGCTGTGAATGATACTGACAAGTGAATTCTGTTTGTTATGATAACTCGAATATCTTGCGGTTACTGAGATAAATCGTGTCCAAAATGGTTTATTATTTATTGTCCGCTTATATCGTTTTTTTTTTTGCATTAGGTCATAATTGTTACCACACCCGTGAAAATACTCCCTTCGTACCAACTACTCACATCGTTAAAATTTGTTTCATTCGGATTTTATCACGCATGCCTCGCGTCAGTGCGATTATTTCAATTTAGATATTGCATAAAATACCCAACATTCGAAAGATTTTATCGAAGAGTAGAATCGAGTCATCTGTTTCGAAAAAAAATCTGGCGATGCATAGGCCAAATTTTTCACTGAAAATCTTATTAGATATACCATAAACTAGAATAATTAACTTTAAAATTGATGCAATCTCATATTCAAAATAATATTATTAAATTAGACAACAATGATGATACTCGTGTATTTCTTGATACGAATTTAAACATACAACGTGTAAAACCGGCTTTTGCAGACTTATTAGGATAGATTTCTTCTTTACCACGTTACAATAAGCAGAGATCGTTTTTATCCTCATTTTATCCCAATACATTCCACCTTTTTTTATTAAATGTATTTCAAACATTGTTTATTTCAATTTTGATAGTTGAAATTATAAATTTAGTCAAATATTAAGTAAATAATTATGAAAAAATTAATTAAAGATGACAATGCATCGCCTGATTTTGTCAGAGAAATTTTCATTCTGTTTCTCGTTATTCCCTTTCTCATATTATCACTATTATTATCGCTAATTCCTAAGGGCAATCGCATCATACATTCGATATTCGTTTCCTTTTGCCTTTTCAACATCTGTCTATATCGTATAGATTCATCTAAGTTTTTTCTAAACTTTCAAGAAATACAAGCGCGTTGTGAAACGTTCTATTCTCATTTCATGAATTTTTAATTAATAAATCTTTGCGCTACAACGAGCTTGAAAATTTAATAAATCAGAAATTATCGTAGAATACATACGATAAAATTTGTTAGTACGAACGAGTTTTAGTGCAGAATTCTTACAAATTTATTTAAAATTATCAATTAAGTAGTAGAATAGACAAAAAAAATAATTTTTAATTATTCGTGATATATGCGACGCATTTATAAATTGGAAAATAATCAATGTCTGCATCTGCATTATAAGTATAGGCTCTCTCACCCTGCACTAGAAATGTGTATATTTATTAAAGATCTATCCCTTTTTGCGGAATGTTTTACGGAATATTGCACGACATTATGCAACAAGTTACATATATTATAATCACTTTATCCTATACATTTTTTACGCGAAATTTCACTACTAGATTTCTCTCGTATTTTCTAAACCGTTAGAAGACGAGTATTCTGGACATTCCCAAAATTGTTCCACTTTTAGCTTATTTCTTTAGTTGCCTCTATCAGGTATACGTACATTGATTTTGAAAGTACACACGGTATAAATGCGCTCAACGAATCGACTGTACCGAAGCTTTACCAATTCGTTGAGTTATGTGGATTGTGCAAAAAATTGGTTGTTTGAAGATTATGTTTGACAAAATTGAAGAATTTATGCGTTGATTGCTGTGATATGCAGATTGCGATATGATACTTTAATTTGATATGCATAGAAATATAAAATTATTATGTGCCTTTTGTTGCAATTGACGTTTGTCATCAGCTTGATTATTTTAAATTAAATGCATCCTGATTTTTTGCAATAATCCCAGAATGATTATTCTTACTTAATATAGATGTTTATTCCAAGAAATATTAGACAAGAGATGAAAAGATGTTGCTGGACAGAGATATTCAAATATTTTGATTTTTTGATAATAGAATTAGATTCAGTTGTTCTTTTCATTTCTTGTGTATATTTCTATGAGAGAAGCTAAATAGCATCGGAAATATATTACATTTATAATCGGCGCATGTATATCTGCTGGACGAGACATTATGACATGATATCGCACCAAACCCTTCCGCACTGTTGCATCGAATGTATTGATAACGCGCGTTTACGATTTCTTCGCGAAGAAATATATCATTCATATTAAATTCTTACTAGCAAACGTATTAAAAAGTCTCTTGCTGTTTCTTTTTCCATTGAAAAACACTCTTCCATTGGTCTCGCGTGCAATTAAATCGACTCTGGAAGAGTTTAGAAAATGTCAATGATTCTCCAGCTATTTTAATTGTATATACTGAAAAAATTATGTTATAATTTCGAAAATTTCCTAAAGTCTTTTAAGTATGCTACAGGTTAATTGTCGCTAATTCACGAGTATCTAACAGTTCGCCATGAGCTAGTAAATTAAGACTATAAGATACTCTTCTCCAGACTTAAATTTTCACTAATATCTCATACATTTCCTCTTTCACTGTCCTGATCATGGCAGTTTAGCTAGCTTACGTGTGTCCGAATCCGACAATCGGAGTTTCTTATCTATTCGCTTATCCTACTCGTGGTATTTGTACCACAAAGGTCCGCGAAATCTGTCCATTCGCATTTGGAGGAGCTCACACGATCTCGAAAAATTAATCCTTCAAATTCAATTGTTCAATTATCACCGTCAGTATTTTAATACAGACAGTATTGTTAATTACAGCTTTGTGAGAAAAGCTATAATTAGGAAAGAAGTGGTATATTCAATGAGCGTACTCACAATCAATAATACTAATCGTGTGAGACTCCCTTTTCCGCTTTTCGCATTCTCTCTCTTTCGCTCTTTTTCTCCTTTATTTTTCCTCTCGCACGTATACTGTCATCATTCGCTCGTTTTCTCTAGCTTAGATCATTTAAATCAACTCCGCATAATCCAGGCACACTTTTCTACTCTTTATTTTCAAAGAAAGTACATTTCTGTGAGTCCGCTTCAGCTCAATTGCCACAGTATATGTTATTATACTTCATTAAAAGATTTTGCACCTCAGATTAATTTGTCATTATTATTTGTTAATGTTACTTGTAAACATCGTTACGTTGGCTGCATTTTATTATCTTATGAATTTAATAATTTTAAAATATATAATTTTAAATTGTATAATAACTAACTAATTAATAAATGATAATAGCAATTGATCTGAGCTGAAAAAGACAAACATGTTGGAAAATGGGTATCGTGATCTAAGGAATGATCTTGGTAACGAGGAACGCTGACCAATCGCACTTTTCTGATTTAAGTACAGTCTGTCGGCTCGATTCGTAAATGTCTCAATCGTGGCGGCGTCGATATGCATGCCGATCAAGTATTATATCACGCGAGATTCGCAGAAGCTATACGAAAGCTACTCCATGATTCAGTAAAAATGAAGATATTTTCAATGTTTCATCATGCGTGTAAAATCGGCGACGTATTCTGGATATGTTCGTCAAAGTATGAAATAGTATTGGCGCACGAGTTACCCAATTTCTTCCTTGCAAAGATTGCACGCAAATCGATAATATTGGTCACAGATCGATATAGTATAATCAATCGAATGGAGATTGACAAATATGCAATATAGATATAATAAATTTATCTTAGCTTGGCAAAGTGAAACTTTTCAGTCTATAAATAATTTTTTATTATTACATTTAATTATCGTGTTACTTTAATTATTCGGCTTTTTAACCACAACCAAAAATAACTTTCTGCTTTAACGTGAAGATTCAAGTTCTTATTATCGTAATCATTTCTTGATCAAAATTTTATTTAATTTACGTCCGAGCGTGACAAACGCGTGATAATCGGTAATTCCGTCGTTCATTGTGACGCGAGTAATGTGCTAAAAAGTCGCGAAATTAAAATTCTCTCTATGTTAATGATAAATTCTCTTATTCCTCTTTTACCTCTTCACTCTGCTCTCATCATTATAACTTCTACATATGTATATGCTTTTCCTTTTTCGCATTCGTAATCTATGGAAACGGCACAAAGCTGAACAGCTAATGGTAGATACAAGTATATTACAAGTACACGCTCGCGCGCGCGAAGTATCCGCTCGCTTTGTGCTTGCGCTTCGCCGACTCGGGAGCAAAGAAGAAAAGTGATTGTCCTCGTAGAAAACTACACGAGGTACTAGTATAGTCGCTGAAGAAAGAATCTCTTGATTTATGATAGCCAAAGAAATCTTTGCGCGAATGGCAGCGCCAGAGAACTTTTTAGCAGTCTTTCATTGGAACGAATAAAATAGCGGTTGAGAAAATATTGTCCTAATGGGTCGCTCGAAATTTATCCATTAAAATTAACATGGTTTACTTTTAATTGAAAAGTTTCTTTAAAAAAAAAAAAAACATTTGAGAAAATAAAAAAAGTTTTATATACATGTACATATAAAACAAGTATATTTGATAAAAAATTAATTAATATTTGGCTGTCAGACATAAAAGAGACAATAAAAGTGAATTTTAGTAGCAAATCTTTCCCGTCGCCGGACCAAATAGATTGCAATTAATATTACACACTGCTTTGTCGGGCAAAACGCATCTCAAGCGCACTTTTGCGTCAAATACTCGCGCGCGTGTACATAACGATTTCACGGTAACGATTTTCCATGCGACGAATTTTCGTAGAAACCTGTTTTTCTTTTGACGTTCTTTTTCAAACCGCGCATTTCAAGATTAAAACAAAAATTATTGAATAATTTGTATGTATTGTATGACGGTTAAAAAATACTGTACATGGAGATGTAGATGTTACAACTTAATATGTCTTTTTTCAAAAATATTAGAAATCTGTCCGTATGCTATTATAGTCAATTTGACAGTCTAATACTTGATGTGTATTGTGTTTTATTTTTTCATCCTTATTGATATGTTTTCGTAAAGATAAGTTGGAATTACTTATTATTTCAACGATATTTCTATTTATACATATAATCTTTTAATAGAATTTATATATTTATGTAATCAATGAAACGCGGTGCAGCTTGAATGATTATGATGATCAATTGCAATACGTAGGAATGCCGAGTTCGTAAAGACTCCCGCGAAAATCGTTATCGTGAACAGCGGATACGATCCGTACGACTAAAACGGCGTTCTTCTCTCTCTACTGCTTCACAGAATACACACCGAGAAACACCTGACTTACGTGACTAGGCTACGTAACGAAAACTCATTGCGCACACGTGCACCACGAGATCGAAGCTCCCGTTTCTCTCCTTTTGCTATGTGCGTGCATTTATTACGCCCGTTCTATTCACATTCGCACGCATTATGTACGCATACGCATACGCCTACTCACACTGTTTGCAATTAATTTTTGTCCAATAATCTCTCGAACCGCGTGTCCACATTACGTTGACGCTATCCCGCTTCCGCTCCTTGTAAACAATTTGTAGGTATCCTCTCAAGCGAATTTTGAAAACAATGCTCGTTCAATCATCGTAAAAATCTGTTTACTTCATTAATAGCTCGATTAGCGATGTAAACAAATCCGTCGACTCGGAATATCGATTTTGCTTTCTCGCTTTTCCCCATTTATTTTTGTTTCTACCCATTCTCCACCGTTCGGAAATACTCTGCGTCTATCCGATGATAAAAGCTTCTTCTGGTGAAACGTTGAATTTCGCAAAACGAAATAAGAAAAGATTTGGACAATTGTTCTTCGCGATGAAATTCAATTTTTCCGCGTTTTCCTTGTCCGCATCGGTCGTATTTCCGGTGCAGTTCCATGATACTTAAGGGAGGTCAGAAGATGATTGGGAATTGCGTCTGCGTTACTTGTGGCTCGATAGCTCCGCGAATAACACGCGGCCAACATCAGCAGAAGACGATTCGACGTCTAGCGTCGCCCCGTCCCCCCAGGGGCGGTGAGGGCACCACCGCTCCGATTCACCCTGCGGGCTCTGGTCCAGGCCTGCCTCTATTGACATAAAAGCGAATCGATTATGCACGTTGTTTGATTTATCACTGATTTTGCCGACATCAATGAAAGTTAATTTTAATTTAATTGATTCTGAATCTTTTTGCACAATTAAACCCACAAAGAGACAAAGAATTGAAGAGTTACATCAAATGTAATTAATAGTGACATGAAAACTCAACTGTATCATACTGTGTTTCTTCGTCACACATTTAGTTCTCTTGAAATTATAGCGAGATTATTATATTTGTATTCAGCGTATAGGAACTTAAAATCCAATTTAGAGATACATGTATGATAGCAGATTACAACGTATTTTATAAACGTTCGTAACATTGTTCATTTTTAACAAGAAATATTAAAATTGGTAATATTTAAAGTGTAATATTCGGGCATATACAAACTTGGATTTCGCATGAAAATCGATAAAAAAATTAAACTAAATAAAATGAGAATTATTTTCTTATGTAAATACGAGATATTTTATATCCTTTTATAATTCTAACGCTCATGTGAGTTATTTAATTCCGCGTGTATTGAAACTTACATGTTTATTTAATTAATATATGTACAAAAATAAATCAGGATAGCTTTATTTCAACAATAATAATAATATAATATTTTATGCACTGATACATACTTTCTAAACAATCTCCAAAAATATGTAATTTGTGTATCGTAACATGGCTATCGCGATAGAACTTGCTTTACCTATGATTTAACGAAGTTTAGTTCCTGCAAGTATCGCGTATATGCGATGTTTATATGAAATACCATGCTTATCCTTTCATAATATATAAAAGCAAGTATGTGCCATAATAATAATACGTAATTACTCGAAATAAAAAGCGACATAATACGTAATCCAATCAAACTAAATGAACAACCGATAAATCGAAACCGATACGTTGAGTTATACGAGTATGTACTACTTTTTAACATTGACATTCTTGATTGCCTCATAATTCCGCTTTGAAAAGCGAAGAGTCTTTGATATACGAGTATAACAGAACGGGTATAACGTCCACCCCGAGGCGGACCACGTAATCGCGACAATGGTAATAGCCGTACTCTTTGTAATTGAAATTTTCAAAGTTTCACCGAGCACAAGTTACGCTTGTGTTTCAAAGAGAACGACAGAATCGCGATTGCCGGATGCGGCACAATTTTTAACTCACCTACACAAACCACTCGTCTTTCTGGCTGGAGGAGATGTCACTGAAAGACAAAAGAAAGATCAATTAAAATTAACTGTATGTAAATAATAATACTGATATATGATAAGATATTGAAGATGAAGATTAAATATCACTTTGTGTGTATCTTATCAAGAAATATTTTGAATCAAACAAAATGTGTCGCAAGGTACTGAATAGTTTTATTTATACAATTTATAAAAATAAAATATAATTATGAAATCAATTTTTTGATAAGAGAATTTTTATCTTTAGTTTTAAATCAAATAATTGAATTTAATCCTCTTAAAAATTTTTTTCAATAATTATGAAACAAAAGGACATGTAAACATCCGTTCGTTTCAATATTCAATAAATTTTCTTATTATTTCAAATAAATTTCTAAAGATATTTTTTTCTCACACAAGAAATTGCATTAATTTTGTAGTTAATTAATCCATTAGCGCATTTATAATTCAAAACTCTCGTCTTATATCGATCGCTGTCGCGTACACGATTTTATCACGATTTGAATTTATGACGAAAGGGTAACAGGCTTTCGAGAGTCTAATCAATAACGATGGTATATAATACGACGGAAAGAGGGTCGGTTCTTTTCCGATTGGCTGACGTATCGTTTTTGCAATAAAAAATGCGCGCCTCTTCTGATTTTTCTCAATTCCAATCTGAACATTATAAAAACGATCTATGATCCTGATCGAGTTTCTTGAGACGTTTGTCATTTTTACTGACATCTAGCATAGAAATCCGACAGTAATTTTTTCACCGCTTTAAAAAAATTATAATCTGTTCGTATATACTATAATACATTAAAATCATTCTATAGCAATTTTATTGCAAGTCGTTATTGATATATTTTGATAGAATTTTTAAAAAGTAATATTTAACGACACATACTTGTAAAACTTTGTTTCAAAGTGAAAATTTTCTTTTCATTTAATTAAAGTAGTTCAATCATAAATAGAAATTAAACGAGATAATGTCTTTTTTAAGAACATGATTTATTTTGGAGAGTTTTTAAATTTGTAATAATTTCATAACTTCTCTTTTTTTTCTAACTTAATACTTGTGATTCCTGTCTTTACAATGGAGAGAAAAAGACGTGAGACAGAATAGTGCCATTTCGGGCAAATATCCGAGTGGTGTTATACGAAAGAGTTAAAAAATTATAAAAGCAAAACACGACACTTTTTGATTGAAACAACAATAGAAGGTATATGAAAAATGTTTCACCTGTCGGAACCATGGCTCCTCACTTTGCCTGGCAGTAGAGGCGGACCCGGGCCGCGCTGTGCCCGAGCCTGAGGCCCGCAGGGCGCAGCCAGTTTCCCGGCCGTGGCAGGGTCGTGGCCCCCGTTATCCCCATCCCCGAGCCGTAATTCCCCAGGGGCCCCAGAGTACCGGTTGTGCTCTTCAGCGTAGTCATGCCCATTGGTAGACCGACGCTCGCTCCGTTCGATCCGTACATCTGTTGCACTAAAATGCCGTAAGACACATCAGTCCCGCCACACCACCTGCATCCCTTTCGACGATAAGGTCGACTTTGCGAGATCTTCTTTTATATATTTTGTAGAATTAGTTAAGAGAAAACATTTCGTGAGCAATTTTTTTTTCAAGGTTGCAAAATAACATAACTATTTTTGGCTCAGGTACATAGGCTTTTTTAAAAATAACACTGTTGCAGAAATTCTCTAAAGACATTGAACCTTAATTATGAATTACTATTCAGACTATATGTTGTCAAGAAGCATTAATCTTCTACATATTGTTGTATTATTCATTAACGTTATTTTATTGTGAAGATCAAGCTTCAATTTCACTTAAGCGCATGTCAGAAAATAATAAGCTTTTACTGGAAATACTACAAACGGAGCTATTTTGAATAGCAAGCAAGCAAGCACGCAAAAATATTACCTAAAATATATCATAAAAATTTTAAATTCATTTCTAAAAGCACAAAGAACGAGGTTAAAAATTCTCAAGTATAATTTTCCAAACTTGCGTCCACTGATGTCTATATGCAATCTATTTCTCCGTCGACAGCGATTCGCATTGCGCTTTTCCGCATGTGATTACGCGGCGAATTTTCCGTGCGCGCTCTTTCAGCCGTCATTTATCTCGACGAACACGGTTTGCTTTATGGGCGAATCGGAATCCGGGTCAAGCGGATTTCGCGAGTTTCGGTCGAGAAAATGCGGTTAACGTTCCCGGCGATTTTTTTTTTGGCCCGCGT
This sequence comes from Tetramorium simillimum, assembly GCA_011636635.1. NCBI lineage: Eukaryota > Metazoa > Arthropoda > Insecta > Hymenoptera > Formicidae > Tetramorium > Tetramorium simillimum. The sequence continues at coordinate 5,783 of VBVQ01003070.1, read as the reverse complement.
GTATGTATATGTGCACGTGGAGACGTAATGTCGCGAGAGCGTGAAATGTACGCGCGGAACGTGACAGGGATAAGGCGACCGGCAATCTTTGGTAGGCCCCCCCGGCAAAGTTGTACGTATTTACGTTAACTATGCAAAAGTTTGGGCGATTTCGGGCGCCCGTACATCACGGCGTGGCTCTGACATTTCGCGCGATTATGCCGGAGCGAAAGCTGTGGACGTGAATGGCGTAAAGTCCGTCCTTCTCGCTATACAACATTTGCTACAATTGCAACTCGTGACGACAATTCGCTCTGACAACTCGTTGCGTAAATATCTTTTTAAGCTACGAGATATATTTCAGGATTTTCTTAATGTTCTCGTTTAAAATCATATTTATTGATATTCAGAAAGTTCTTCTTCTTGAACGACAGATAATAAAATTATGTTTCGAATAATTTTAAAAAATTTTGAAATCGCTTTCATATTAAGTTAAAAACGTACGTGTGTTTATCTATAAAAATTAATTGTATTAAAAATGTACTTATATCACAGAGAAATGCAAGAGGTAAATATTTTTAGAAGCGTTAAAATGTTTCAAGCCGAATGTTGCCGAATAGCGAGGAGGTGAGCAGCTTTGCGACATTCCTGCGCTTTTACTGGCTTACGCGATTTTTCAGTGCAAATAAGCGTTGCAGCGTTAAATATATGCTCGGAACGTGAGGGATAAACCCGTGCACGACTTTAGAAACTCAAGGCAACTGCGTATTAGCTTCATAAAAGTTCCGACTTTCGTGCTTTCACATGTATTACGTGCAAACGACAAGCATCATGTTGTTAATTCAAAGAGAATTGTCGAATATTATTATTCTCTATAACATTCGCTTAATTATTCGAGATCATTAATTTATGGTGCCGATGCAAAAATAACAACTTTTTATCCATACGAGTGATTTAAATCAGTTCTTAACCTTGTTGAAAAATGGATCAGTTGCACAATCAAACAATTAATTGCTCTCTATCGTATTACAAATTCGATATCACAATTTGGCTCGTGTGACAAAATACGATAATAGATTATATTACTTTATGCAGAAGGATATGGTATAGCATGCGTTTCTCATATTTTTGTGAAAACGTTGCACCGCTTATGATATATTACTCTATTATACGTTTTCGCTGCATAGCTTGAATTTTAAACGACTGTAATGACGATCAATACAGCGCGATATAAAAGAAGGGGATTTATTATACTGTACCGTATTTAAAACGATGGACTTTTTATTCTCGTAACTTTACGTTTATGTAACTTTATGTTAATATTGCGAACAGAACAGAATAACATGGAATAACTTAGCTGTGATGTATATCACACTATCGTATTAGAAGGGATTTCCTCGGTTATTTCACTATAAAAAGATGTTGATTTATAATCAAAATTGATATTCTATTTGGCAAAAAACTACGCAAATATGCATTTTAATGTAATCTCTCTTAATTCAAAATGTGTCTCTCATAGAGGAATGGTGCGCATTCCACGACGAAATTCCCATCTCACCCATAAAGGGAGAGAGCCATTTTTTGATCTCCTCGACGTCGGCGTTTTCCGCAAATTCGCTGTTCGCGAACGACATTTTTCAGAGCATCGAAAAAAGAGCCGACATAGCCTTAAAGAATGCCATCCGGCTAAAAATTTACGGTCGACGCCAAAACTGTAGAAGAGCCACGATAATGGCTTCGAGAGAAGCATGAAAAGATTTTTATCATCAGCAGATTTATGTTCTTGTTGCCCAAACATTATTCTATGTTATCTATATTTTCAAAGAGATATTTATGATAAAATGGATATATGTATACCTATATTTAATATTTTATACACGTAATTATTCTTGATAAGAATAAAATTGATTGAACAGAATGTTCTTTTATCGATACAATATATATCGAGTAAAAAATACAATCTGTATTTTCAAGAATTAAAAGATATTATTAGAAGAAAAACAAGTTTTACATGAGATAATTTAAAATAATTATTCTCAAAATGTAGGTTATATATATTTACATCAACAAAGAGAGAGAGAGAAAGAGAGAGAGAGAGAAAGAGAGAGAGAGAGAGAGTCTGTACGGCTGCATTAATAATAGCCATTAAAATTTAATAAACGACGATTTTAGTTTTCCGGATAGTATTCTATTCTCTAAAGCAGCCATCCCAGAGCAACCATTCCTGCATATACAGAGGCAATCACGTGATGCAAGTTATGTGGCAGTCGGAATACAACAGTGCCAAAAGTGAGCTCTCCAAGCTGACGGACGAGTGCAGTTTAGAATATGCATGAGGCTGTAGTCGGTAGATGATCACGCTTTCCGGGATCTGATCTCCTTGCAATCTCCATATGCGCTATAAAGGGCTTTTAGCAAAATCGCCAACAAAACTGATGACATCTAGTAATAACGGCAACCAACGGATCATCTCGCAAAATTGGCGAATGTTACGTTTATTTCGGAACCAGTAGTGATTTCCTGACAACTGGGATCATGCAAAAGCAATTATTCTTATAGATTTCGTCACGCAGTATTTAAAAAGAGTAGAAATAAAAAAATGAAAGAATAGTAGCAGTTATTAACTTTATAACTGCTATATTATAACTTTATAACTGTGACACATTCTTTTAATAAGTATTTGTAGATTTATTAAAAGATATATTATTGTTAGGTATGTGAAGAAATATCACACTTAAAGTGGGAAAAAAATCGAATTAATAGCAATTTACTTTAAGCTGCAACGAATGACTTTACGAAAGAAAAGAGAAAAAGAGTGTTCAGTTTATCATACAATTATTATTTGTTGACGTTCAATTTATCGTATAATTATTATTCATTGATCCTGCATACATCTCGTATTACATATATCCGCAGTAACAATAATTAATTATTTAAAAGCAATTATCTTACACATTTACTTATGTTTACGATAATACTTATATTTACATCGTCGTTTTGATATACTTAACATATATTATTTAATATGACAATTTTTTTCTGCGGTTTGTAAAATTCAACAAAGTCCCACAAATTATTATTGAAATGCTCGAGACGCGTCGTAGTCAATATAAATTGTTGAGGCGATCTCGCGAATGAAATTCTGCATAGGTATTATATTAAATCACGCCTTTGTAGTACGTTATCGATGTATATCCAATTGCACTGAAATTAATAGAGAACCGAATTTCATGTTGAATTTCATATAGAAAATTGAATATTTCGTATGCTTGAGTAGAACTATAAATTTTTCGATGGTAATTTTGTAATTATCCTAAATATGTCCCAGTATCGAAAAATCATTACTTGCTTTTTAACAGAGAAATATAGAATAAAACATCTATATTTCTTTTTATAATATCAATTTCGGGTAGTATGTATTTTTCGCGTTTTGGATTTGGACAAAATAATTCAAAATTATTCTACTAATCGCGCGAATCAGTAAAAATAATAGAATACGTGGAAGCATAATCGATAATGCTAAGAGGAAATTATTTCGAAGTTCTTGAAACACTGTCAGACCTAATATCGTGACTGTCGTAAATCTTACAAAAGAAAATTTGCTTACTTACAAAAACAACCCCGAGGTAGAGTAAGCAGCCGAGGCAGAGGAGCTAAGGTAATGCGTAGCTAATGCGAATTCCGCGCGGTAAAGTTTTATTAAATTATATTCCACTCGGCGAATTCAAATTATCTCGGATACTGCGAGGGCATGCGTATATATCACCTAACCGAGAGAGACATGTTTGTGTGCGCGTATGCCGGGGTAAATCATGGAAAGTGGACTACACAGGATTTTCCTCCCGCATTTTTATTTTACGTACAACGTCGAGTATCGCTGGACGTACAGTACGGTATCGTGATATACCTCCATATATATAAAAGTGGATCGGGGAAAAAAAAAATAAAAATTCGTTACAAGTAAAGCCATTAACCCCGTAAAATACTTTTCAAAAACAAATTTTTCTTTCGAAAAATCATATATAAATTATATTTTTATTATATCTTAAATATTATATAGCGTCATTTAGAGATCTCTGAAAATTTTTATTAATTACAAAATTTGGTAATATCAAACTTAGTGAAAAGTTTGTCTTGATTGAATTAAGGTAATAAGTTTGCCTCGTATCTGATATCACCGCGCGTGATAACAGAATATTTGTTCATAGTACATGATTCAATCTTTAGAAATATTATATATGCATTCGGGGCATTCCCTGCGAAGTTTTCGCTCCTTTTTCCTTCTTCCGTCTATTTTCTTCTAAATTCTACTTTTATTTTCCCGAAGACTTCTCGCGTTCTATCGCCGAGATTGGCATTCTTGCGCACTTCACGCGAGAGACCAGTGCGCACCAGGCCCTTTCCATCAACCCTTCCCTCGACGGTTCGTTGCGATGGCAAGAATGCGAGATTGCGGCCAGTAAGGATGTGCATTTCCGCTTAAGTTTAAATTGTGTATTCGAGGAAATGCTTCGCCCAAGTATTCGAGCAACTTTTAATACGACCGCCGCTGCCCGCTCGCGAAGTATGATAATCAGTCGGCTTTTCCGCTCGCAGATGAAAAAATAGTGGCGAGACAGACAATTCCCCGTCTGATCTCAACTTCTTTCGGAACATGAGCTTTATACGCTCGATAAGAATAGAAATTGATTTCGCGAACGAAAGATACGTTCAGTGCTAGTCTAACGTTGCTAAAAAAAAGTACTTGTAAATGCACTTTTTGCATCCAGAGAAACTTTTTAAAGAGTTTACTAATTGTTTAAAGCAATAATACGTAACAATCTATATGTATCCTGGAAATGACATGCTGTTTTTTTAACGATATATCGTCTACTACCAGTCACGCCGATCTTGCATTCGGAAGAAACTAGTCCAAAGTCGATTTAAGAGTCTTAATTGGGCGGACGTGGGACGACAATCTCGCAAATTAGTGTCGAGTGCAACCTGTTGCTGGGACGGGATGGGATTTGTCGTTCGGTTTTAAGCTATGACGATTGAGCTTACTCGGAAGAGAGAGAGATCACTCACTGTCTCGCGCTTTTTACTCCAATCATTCTTGCCGTCACGTAGCCAGTAACGAGGGTCTCGTTAGCTACTAACGAATTGTTTGGATACAATCGCGCGAAACCCCTAGAAACGTGCTCCTCGCATTCATTAACATTCGAATCAGGCCGCTTGGATTCCAAATGCTTTGATACTGCGGATTAAGTTGATTGGATCGCATTATATGTGCGGCTCTCTGAAAACGAGGGTAACGAGTAGTCGGCTAGATAGGGAGAGAGATTGCCATAATATTTTGTAACTTACGAATAGCTTTCATTGAAAATTAAAAGTAACTCAATATTGTCGGAACTGGTATGATTAAAGTCGTGAAAATGTATTAGCATCACTGAAAATTAAAGGATAAAATTTGTTTCGCAGAAGCATTGTTATGAACTCAAATTATGATATTTTATCTTGCTTGATGTATAATCAATAAAATTCTAAGCTCTATGGAGAATATAAAAATACAAATGCACGAATAGCATATGTAAAATAAGAATTATAAACAATTTTTTAAATTAAATGAGATTTAAAATGAAATAAATTAATAAATAAAAATATATCAAGAAAGGATAATAAATATTGCAATAATACATTATAATGCATTAAATTAAATTTCTCAGATTTTATTTGGTTTCTATTTTTAAACAATATATATTTTGAGTATATGTACATTTGTGTGCTTACTACAGATAATATATTTTCTCATATAATTTTATAAC
>VBVQ01003069.1:0-20470 GCA_011636635.1 Tetramorium simillimum | reverse complement strand
CGCGCAGGTGGGAAGGTGGCGGAGAGACCCGGCTGGAAGTCGCGAGGAAGAAAAAGTTAATTTCCCGCTTTCCTTTCTCGCGGCATTATCTTCCTATTTATCTGCCTCTTTCCGCGACTTGTGTCCGAGCGGGCGCGGCCCCGAAGTGCGCGCCGTGCGGGATGAAAAACTGCGCGATTTAATAACGCGGCCTGTCCTTTTCGCGAAAATAATTGCTCGCGCCGCTTCCTTCTCCTCGACAATTATCCACCCCCCCCTCCTCTCCCCGGTTTTTTTTTCTCCAACCCCGCGCTGCGTCCTTTCCAATTTCATCTGCGAACGTCCGTCGCTCGCGGTACCTACGGCACAGCCGGCTTTTATTCGCGATTTCGCGTTCGAGTAACGAGACTCTGGGCTACGTTCCGCGATTGGAAATGATCCATAGGAAAAAAAGAGCGGCGCGCTCGCTATTGGCCGCGCTTAATGCGATTCCATGCACGATATATAATTTGCGATCCAGCGTGATCGCCACAGCGTCGTCCTCGGGCGCGGCATGGACTCAATTTAATTCCCGGGATGTACCATTTTACCGTTTTTCCGAACGTTTTTGCTTATGAAAATAATAGCGAATATTTGTCGCATCTCGTTAAGAGAGAGAGGGAGAGAGAGAGAGAGAGAAAAAGTTCTCTTTTTTTTTTCATAAATTGACTTTTATCCAATTACTCCAAACGGTCACTGCTCAAAGCGGAAATATTTACCTACATGCGTTTCAAAGAACGGACACGGCTTTGCGAATATTTAAACAGTTACTGTGGGTTTTTATGCTATTTTATATTTTACGCTGCCGCGCGCTATTTTGTCGTAATACAGTTCGTACTGATTTAATCTACCGCATCTACCGCTCTATCCGAATACTACCTATCGTTCGTGTAGCAAAATAATATGTGAAATAAACATTATGACTACTTCCCTGTCGCTTTAGCGTTCTTAACCCGACAGCGCACCGGACGCCACCTTAATTCGAGCCTGAAGAGCAGTAACGGAATCCGATTTACGGACGGAAAATAAGGCCGAGCGTGAAAAGCTTTTAGTACTTCCTACGTCGGCAAATATGCGACTTATCCCGTGCCCCTGAGCGCGCACAAAATTTTCCTCACGTTAGGATTACTATAATGGAATCCCGAAATTGCCCGGTTGCCAGTGCGCTAAAGTGATATGATTCGGAATAATTCGCAGCGTCCAGGATAAATTAATAATTTAATTAAATGAAATACGCGTGACAGCCTATAAAAAGTAATATTCTAAAATTCTCTTTCTATTAGCGGGATAACATTCCAACAACTGTTCCGACAACTATTTACGATTCATTTGAAATTCCTACTGGAACTCATACATACGTTCTGTTAAATCTTTAAAAAATGTACAAGCAGAATTATTTTGTGCCTGTCTTAATTAAAAAGTAATATTATAATAAAAAAACTTTCTATATAATACAGATCTCCTGTTGATTAAAGGACGTTATTTATTAATACCCAAATTATGCAGCATTCACAGTGTTAATTAAACGATCGATATTCGATACTCTTTTTTTATTCATATAAATAGCTAGTTTATTAAAATTTTAATATCGGATGTTACGGATATGGTAATAGCTTTCTGAGAGATACGCGAATAATTAAAAAATCATGGAACATTGGAATGTCATGGATATCGGTTCGCGAATGCCTTACTTCTATAATTGGGTCAAGATAAATCGTATTGATTCTTTTTATTTTTATGGCGTTCAATAAATTAATGCTGTCCATGAAACGAAGGCGTCTATTATATCCCGAGATTATGTTGAAACCGCAAATTCCATTATCCATTATTGCAGTAATTTAATCAGTAATCTAATTTACGAGTGCTCAAGAGCAAACAGATAATACCTTGGTATTCTCCACAGATCTCTGTGCATAGAAATCGAATCTCGCGAATATACATATGAGAGTATATCAAAATTTTCATTTATTTTTGAAATTCTCATCACCAATATTGAAAGTTTATGGTTACAATTCATAGGTATGTATATTACGTTGTGCAGAATTTTTTTTCTATGCGCATCACATTTGCCGCACCGAAATATCATCTAATATGCAACAGATGTATTTTTTATCTTTATTCTTTTGCCGGAACGGAATACATTCCAAGAGAAATCAATTTATTTTTTTTTATATATATACATATACATTCTTGTGAATGACTGAACTGACAGCTGATTAGGTTTTGATCATAATTTACTTGTAGCTCTTTTAAGGGAATGAAACATTTTCATTCCAACAGTAAATTTTACTGGATAATAATAATCCATCAGTTATGAAAATAAATTTCCTAAATACAAATTTTATTGCAATATATCGATGGAATAATAATTTCAAAAATGAATAATTTTAAAAATGGCAGATTGCACGCTACATAATTTTCGTGTATTTATCTTTCTTCTTCTCAGAGCAGCAAAAACATCGCCTTCTATTTGAATCTTGGAAACATGGTCTTGCGTGAAAGCGCGTAAATTCTAAATTTCATATTATCTAATTCCATCTAATTCCTATTAAAATTGATCTTCACTTTTATTTATTTATTTGGGACGTATTTTACTCAACAGTAAAACAAATGAGTTCACTGGGATATATGTATATCCACGCGAAAAGATTAAAAATCGGATACTTGATCTCTTTGCCGAAAGTTTTAATGAATCATTAAAAATAACAACATCTCGTTTTTCCTTTCAAAATCTTTCTTGATTTCATATTTTTTCAGCGTATTTTATAATTGTGTATTTAAAAATCTACGCCTAGAATTTCCAAGATCCTCCCGTCGAGTAACTCGAAACATATTTCAATTATCTTCCTACCTTTTTCTACAATAATGTTCCCCAAGATTTGTAATTCTAAGGACTAATTTGATGTGTGTCGGCGTTACACCTATTATAACCTTCTTCTTCCGTCTCCATTAAGAAAAAGGAACGCGAATCTAGGGCAGCAAGTGCTACCTAGAAAAAAAAACCCAGAGAATGACGAAAAAGAGAACTACGGTTAAAGCTAATTAACGTCGGAGAAATTGACTGTAAGTATCTTAATTTCTATTGTTGCGTCAGCGCGAATATTCCTGAATGCCGCGAATGAGTCTCCTGCCGCTCGTACACACTCCCGTCGACTCGCGACGCCGAGTACTGAAATCTGTATAGAGCTTTCAAAGAGAAAGAGAGAAAGGAGAGCGCGTCTTTTTGCTCGGTACGCAACAGTCGCGGCTGTTTCGTACGTACGAGAGCGGTAACGGAACACGATTTACGGGTCGAAAATAGAGCCGCGAGTGAAAAGCTTTTAGTCGTTCGTACGTCGGCAAATATGTGACTAACCCAGAGCTCCCGGCTACGCGCGGGTCAGAGCCGCTCTTTCATCCACCTGTGTAATCGCTCCCTTTTCCTACCCTTTTCCCCGTCTCGCGCGTGGTTCATGATCCACTTGCTTTTTCGTTTCCTCGCAACAACTCCCTATCCCCGTCCTCGTCCGACCGAGAAATCGCAGTCTTGAATACGTATTTACCGGTATATAGGAACAAAATTAAAGCACCGCTGGTGCAAAGATCGCCGGGCAATCGTTGCAAACGGCGATGCACGCGATATGAAAAATTTCGTGAAAGAACACAGTTTTCGTATATTTTTAACATTCTCTAAATAAAAATAAAACTTTTTAAAAAGAGAAAATTGAAACACATATACGTATGTAACATTTATATTAAAAAATCGGTGAAATGTTTTCTTTCGTATCACGTAATTGCAGAATTACGCAAACAGACAGTTTCAGAATTTAATTCAAGCGGCGTGCTGAAAATAACGCATATCTCTTTTTTTACTGTTTCGTCTTAGAGAAATTGGAGATTTATACGGAGAAGAAGTACACTATTCTAAGCAACACTCAAGACGAACGCATTTGATTTGCATGTCGTCTTGCATTCACTCTGAAAACGGCAAACGGCGCGTACGCTGCGCTATGGTAATATTCAAACAGATATTTTCAACTTCTACGGGCTGCTGTTTTATCCGCGGTGCAACAGCCAGCGGAGCTAGGTATGTATCTCTATGTGCAAGTCGGTCTGATGTACCGCCACTGTTTTCCCTTCTGCGATTCTCTTTGATCGCGCGCGATGACATTGTTCTAGAAATAATAAAATTTTCCGCCCTTTATTCGTTCTTCCGCGCGCGTAATTTCTGCCGCTCGCTAACAGAACGAAATCTGCACGACAGCGAGCAGAAAAAAAAAAGAATCCTTTTATTTTCACGATAAATAACAAGATATCGGTATTCCGCTAAAATTGATATTCCGCCCGCGCAATTTCTTCGTTGTGCCCAAGCGCGTGCAAAATCGCCATCATAATCGATCGGCAGCATCGAAATTCTATAACATGTTGCATATGGAATCAAGATGAGAGGATGCGACGTCCAATTTAGATTATGAACTCGCAACCCCGTCAGTAGCAATAAACCGACAAACGATATAAAATCAATATGATACGAAATTGGAAAATGCGGAGGTAAATTTCTGTCAAAGATGAGTCGCATCGGGGACGCATCATAAAAACGTGTCGATAATTATTTTCGATTGAAATGTCACTAACCCTGATGCGTAACGCGAGATAAAGAACGAAATTAATAATGAAAAGTGATCGTACATACGAGCTAATAACGACGGAATTTGTAAAAATTATTTACTCACGTATCCCATCGTGGCGCGCGCATTTTGACGATATCTGTTATTCAATTTGCAAGCCGATTTATTTTAATCTCCTTTCGCCATTCCATTCTCTCTTTTTTTCATTCGTACACTGGCGACGGTGCAGTTTCTATTCGGATAAAACAGCATTTCGGTATTTGGATAGAGACCTTTCAATCGGCTCGCTTCCGTGCTCAATTTCCATGTTACTGTCATCCAGAATCATGGCTTTCTGGATTAGCTTGTAATGCAGGAAAGGAAGGAATACTGACGAGAACGAGAGCATCCAAAGAGATCAATGAAGAAACGATAGAAGAGAGAAAACGCTAAAACGGAAGTGAAAGAGATTCTACTTTTGGAGGAAGTTTCTATAATAGAACAAAGTAAATCAACAAAAATAACCAACGCGATTACGATCAACAAGATTAATTACTAAATACATATGAGATCAAATATATTGAGAGAACAATGAATTAATTTTGTACCAAACGAACAAGACAAATATAAAACCATTTCCAAGAAAGATTGTCCTGTGTGTTCCAATATACCGACGTATTAATTGAGAGAAACATAGAAAAGTAAAGAGGCGAAGGGAGAGAAAAAGGGAAATGAAAAAAATATACCCCGAGCGCCCAGATGAGTTCGATTTATTTCGAACGACGCGATCATCGATATTCCTGAAGTCGATTAAATGGCTACGGATCAAAAATCGCTTTGAAAGAAAAAAGAGTCAAAAGAGCACGACACATTTTTCTAGAAATTCGTCGGCGAATGCATATCAAATGGCCTATCCTTTTTCAAACTTTTACAGTACATAGTGCCATAAAAATATAATTCCAAAATATAATCCCATAATAGAAAAAATAATAATATTTGCCTGAGATATATTGAGCCTAAGCTATTTTCATCTAAAAAGATTATACTGATTAAAAATAGAAAATAATACAAAAGATACAACTTAAAAGAAAGAAAAAAATTTTTTTTCTACGCAAAAAATAATTTTGAATGCAATAAATGTGTAAGTTTTATAGAAATGATGTTTGATTACGGTTAAATATCAACAATATTTGATAAAAACATGCTTCAAGCATTTAAAATTATATAGAGCTTGATGTTCCGACAGCTTTCCTTTTTGTTATTCATCCCATTTGCATGAGTCTGGAAAATATTATTATTTCAGAAAAACACAGATCGAGCGTTATCTCTCGCCCGAAGCGTATCACTTCATTCCTACACCATTGATTTTTACGTTCAACGTTAAACCTGTTTTTGCGCACTTCGCGAAGACTAAAACGTCCGAGATAACAAAGGTGCTATGTGAAAATGTTTAACCATAATATTTAATTGTAAAAAAATAAAAACGGCACGTTCGATAATGTCCATTTCGTAGATGGAAGATGGCTCTAACGTAAGGTTTCCTTCCTTTAACATCGCATCCCGTATAATTTGTTCATCCGGACAAATGTTTATTTATTAAATATAGCCGCGCACGTGCAACGCGCCATTGTGCAACGCGCCAAACGTATAATAAAGGTGGACCAGATCGAGAACTTAACTGAAAAGAGGAGGGAGAGCGTGCGACCAGCATTGCGCCGGCCGGCACGGCAAACTCTCCGCGGAAAATTATGACGTCTGCCCGTGGTGGTGAAGGCTCCGTTCACCAGCAGCACGAGGTCCTTTTGTGACCGCCTATTGTGCGTTCCTGAAAACGTACGCGTCGTTCCGTGTTGTCGGCCGGCGCCGCCGACACGTTGATCACTTTCCGGTTCCTCCTCTCTTTCAGCGCTCCACCCCCGCGCTTACGATAATCGCGCTTATAGTACCGGCTCCAACTTCGCGCCAGCTTCGCGGCAGCTGGGAAGTTTCCGATCGATGCTTCCTTCTATGGCGCGCGCGGACCGCTATCTTCCTTCCGCGCGCGAGCGCGAATCCTTTCAAAACCGCCGCCGGCGGTTTAATGTACTCTTTCGTCGCCGTCGACGGAATAAAAATTTCAATTGCACTTCTGTAAATTTAATTCTCCACCACACACGCGCCGCGACGGACGTCGTTACGGCGACGATTTGTTGCTGTGTGTAAAAGCACGCCGCCCGCAACGATCCACTCCGCGACGCGAATCTGAGAAAGGAGAGACGAAATATTGCCGCGGCGGCATGAAAAATTGCCCCGGCACGTTGGCAAGTATTTCGAAAGATTCAATTTCCCCCGCGAGCTGGATTTTTCCTCGGGACGTTCTTACGGTAATTGGGCGTCCCGATAAAACATTCAGCTTGGTCTTAATCCAGTTTCCCTCCTTCCGCACTTTATCGTTAATAAATATTATACAACGAGGGTGGAGACGAGGAGAGACGCGCGGGACAAGATGCAATTGATTTATCTCGTGCGTTTCCGTGCTCTGCAAACAGAATCGCCCTCAACCCGTGAAAGCTGAATAACCCGAGAGATTCTATCAATTATATGATTGATTGTATTATCGATTTCTCGTATTGCATAAAGCGAGATTCGCAAATCTAAGATATGTATCAATGGACGCAATAGTAGAAATAATGGTACGAAATTTGAAATTATGTTAGAGAGAAAGAGAGAGAATAATTATTTTTCAAAAGACATTGACACAATAATATCCCAGAAATATTTTAGTTTCATCGCTACTTATTGTTAATTAATTATTTCTTTGTAATGATATTTGTTAATATATATATTTGACAAAGAAATAACAAACATTCTGTTAATTACATTAATTTGTTACATTTAAATTAGCTCGATATTACATTTATTATTACATTAATTACATTTATTATTATTATATTAAATATTTTTTAATTAAGAATATAATCAAACAAAAGAATGGTAAATATGATAGTCATTGATATAATTTTATTTTCTGTGAAAAATCTCATAAAACAATCGAGGGTATGTTAATAAAAAAATCTAGAATTGTTGTAATATTCATATTTTGGGCTTTTAGTTGTTGTGGAATTTAGTTTAGAATAAAAAAATAGAAAATTAAATCTTTTATAATAATAGCGCATCTTTACTATAAAATTTTGAAATATGATAATAATTTCATGCTAAGCAACTTGAAATTTTGATAGCACTACGTCCAGTCTTTCTAATTCAAACTTTCAGTATGAATGTTTCATTCGAATCGCAATTAAACTACGCGCGGAATCCGACTGAAGTACGAGTGCTCCATAAATTCAATGCGTTATGCACGTAATCCACACGTCAGTATTAGTATTTCAAATTAATGTATTGGACGGCCAATCGCGGAAATCGTGTACTCTGCATTCGTCTCTCTTTCCTTCTTCCATTACTTCTTTCGCATATGCGCGTCCCCGATTTCGCTCGAATCTCCGGGGACTTTCCGGCAACCAACAGGAACATTTTAATCCGACGAATTTTCCAGCAGGACAAATCTAATCGTACGAATTGGACGAGAAAGTGTTCATATATCTTCCCTTATCTCAGGCTTCGTAATCGTTTCCGAATTACGCCGAACAAACCGGGACACGCTGTGTGTTTCCACCCTATTTACATGTCTCCCGGGATTCCCAAGCCCGAGACTAAACAAGCCTGCTTCGCCTTTCTTTCGATCAGTAAATACCGCGACGTGAATTGCGAGTTGTGAAACTCCTCTCCGAGGTCGACACGCTCACCCCGATCCTTAATTCCGCACGTTCGACGCTTTCCCAGCCCTACCTGCGTCTCCGTAAAAATATTCACCGTCTATTTGCATAGTTGGATTTTCTACGATAAGAATTCTCCGTCAAAATTGACAAAAATCTTAAGTTAGAGCCTTGAATGCACGATCTCCCTTTAAATGTTAAAGCTATACTTTTATTCGTACGAAGAAAGTTCAAAATATTCTCTCGGGCATAAAACTTGCACGCGCGCATCGCGAAGATTCTTTACGAAAAATTTCTACATAGCGAGATTCTTCGACTAATTTCAAGTTGACCTTTCCTTAACGAAAGCTTGATTGCCCGTCTTTTTTTTTTACAAGTTTTCGGTATTCGATATTAATTATCTCAACAAAGTAACGAAGTTTCAACTTGCGATTCTCTTTAAATGAAGTACACTTGAGATTAACCGAAGAATAAAGTTTTGTCATCTATGAACTCTCAAGTTTCCGGAGAGCACCCTATTATAATTTCGAGATTCGATTTGCCGAAAACTCTTTAATTTCGAAATCTGAATAACCGTGCGACTGTCGATACCATTTCGTTAAAGCAACCATTTTTCCGTTAATTTATTCTCTAATATCTATATATCTCCAGCCAATCTTTTAATACCCAATTCGATCTGCGCAGAAACGCTTATAAAGACCGTCGGAAACTCACGAAACAACCGAGTCCGAGCAGTTACCTCTTGGCGGTTTAATGGCCACTTCAATTGAGTTTGCGGCCTTTTCCCCTTCTTGTCTTCAACTTTAAAAAAAAGAAAGAGACGAGATAAACGGAACGAAAGGAAAGATCCAATTTACCCGTAATCGCGTCACCGCTTTGGAGGCGATTAATCTCCCCTTGCTCCTTTTCCCTTCCACCTTACTTTTCCATTTCACGGCGATATTGTATTATGATGTTTTCATGCTGGCTTCCCAACGTATTAATGGAAAAAGGTACGAGTTAAATGTCGGCAAAGCAATTCGCTAATGCAAACACGTAGCTCGTCAGCAATTCACCATCAACTACAAAAATCGAACTTCGAAATTGGCTTATCGAAAATGAGACAATATGTAACTTTTATTTTTACATATGCATAAAATTTAAGACTCAAAAATACCATCGCGATAATTGTTTTTATTTGAATAAATATATGGTATAAAAATTAAATCATGCTGATTTCCCGAGACGATATTTTTTATTTTCGATATATAGAGAATATGAAAAAAAAATTTTATACATTATAAAATTACTTCCTGTAAGTAATACGTTTTAACAAATATGCAATTTAGAATTTAGAGATTGTTTTTTTTTTAATATACGATTAAAGTATTTTTAGAGGAAACTTTATTCCGCAAGCTTTTGAAGCGATACACACTCGCGTGTAAGGATAGTTCTGAATAGGGATGTGGGGCGACGCGATGAATAGAGAAAGGATGAAATCTAGGTCAGCCTCGAGGAGGGAGATCGGTTATGGCTAGGCTGTCGACCGACAGATATTAAAGACTCGTTGACTGGAATCTCTCGGAGACTCTCAATGTCTCTTAATTAACGTCGTCGAGAGAGTGCGCATCCCTTTGTCATTTTACCACCTCACTAACAGACTACGGGAATTTTTGCGGTTGTGCAAAACAAAGAATTGGCGGGCATATGGCAAGCAAGATTTACAGCGCAATATTTCTTTCGTTGCATTAAAAATGCATCTCTTTCTACGCAAATGTAATAGCAATGCCTTTGTTGACCTAATTCTATGTCTTTTACGTCCCGCCCGAAAATGCGAGATACAAGTGATAAAATTCAAAATACAATGGATTTTTAAAAACTGACATATTCGAAGAACATGTTTCAGAAATACTTTTTGAAATTACTTACTTTCTCGTTGGAAAACGTGAAATTAGTTTAAATTGATTTTTATCGCTAAAGATGGCTCGAAGGTGAAACATCCGATCTATATAATTATGTATTCTATGAATTATTAACTTACGCATCATCAATCGCATTGAACTCTCAAAGCTTTCTTTCTACTTATTGCTCATTAATTTCGTTATCGAGAGTCCCTTGTTATTTATCCAATTATCAAAAAAATACTATTCGAAAATATAAAATGGATTTGAATCCTATTGTCTAAATATATAAAATTTTCAAACATTCGATAGAAATGTAAAATTTGCTGGTTACTAACAAAGCACTATTATTCAGGTACCTGTTGGACATGATATTTTGCTTACAAACATATCTCGTTGCGCTAATTAGATGCAGTTGAGGGTAAAACATAGTACATATATCAACACAATGGAAACGCAACCGACTCATTTGAGACCCACAATCCTTCGTCATACTATGAAATGAGGAGGAATGTTATTTTGAAATAATTAAGACCGTAAAAAAAAAACACTTTGCACGGTTTTTTTTCAGCTGCGTTACAAATTCTGAATGATGTCGTCAAACCTTTCCGCGGAAAATCCAACGGAAAAGCATATAAAAATTGTAGCAAAAAAATTAAGCGAAGACATTACGTGTCTTTCCTACACGCATAATTATTATTTAAAAAAGATTTAATATAGATACATTCTTCTCGTGAAGTATAACAAAAGAACAAAGTTGCTATGTGAATTAGTAATTAACTATTGACATATTTGTATTAGCGATAAAATGATTTCACATATGTTTCCTTTCTTTAAATATTTAAGATTATTTCTTTTTGTATGAAACCAATATTATTCGTAATTCAATATTCAACATTACGGCTCTAATATCATAATCGTGAGCAGCTAATTATTATACCATTATCTTGTTGAAACAATATATGTTTCACTTACAAGAATATATATAATTATTAAAATAATAAATTCATATTGTTTTATGTAACAATTAATAGCGATTTTGATAAAATAAAAGAGCGTTCGTTAATTATTCACATTAATAAAATATTGTCCGACTGGTATTTAGCAGCATAAAAAGTATAAACGTTTATTGTCTGTATTTTAACAGTTAAATGTTATTTGCTGAAATAATATACGTGATATTTAAGAGAAACGCAGTCCAAAGCACATTTCGCACGCAGCTGTCGCATTTGCGTCTAGTATCATTCTCATGAGTTCCAGATGCGGGATCTCGTAAAGCATGAGCTGCTAATTTCGCGGAATTTCGTAATTACACTTTTTCTTCCTCTCCGCGGCAACCAACACCCTTTCATCTCGCGCGAAAGTGCTTAAATTACGCCGATTTCACACTTCAGCTGCCGCAGATACACGCGGCCGCGTACGTACATACGTTCCGCTAAAGTCGACCTTTGACTCTTTCCCCGAGCGACTAACGACCAATTGGCAATCCGGTCGAACTAGTTGGAAACTAGTTCCTACCGAGCTGACGTCGTTATTCCGGCTTCCACTGGATCCTGCCTCGGCTTTTTCGCCCCTTTTTGCTATCTCGCATACTCTGTAGACATCGTTCTTGCCCTCGCCCGCATCGCGTCGAAAGTCAATTCGCCATTTCTCACAAGAAGCATTAAAAATTATTTCATATTGATCACAAATAAAAATTAATCGAAACCGGGCACTTTTTAAAACCGTTTAAAACCATTGTCCATGGTTGAGGACTAATATCAAAAACAGAAATAAGCATATAACATGTTATAACTATAATAAGAAATCATTGACTGAAGATAGAAAACGATTTTTAGATTATAAGCACATTCTTAAAATTGTCGCAAATTGATTTTTTTCCCATTTTCATAACCGCTCTTATTAATAAACTTCTACTTATTTTTACTTTTAATAATTTTAGTTCGTAAACGATAGCTATTAACAAAACCGTGTCCGTTCTCGATTAATTTTTCTTAGTGCTTATTATGAAATTTTGTGATTAAAGCAAGATAATTTTTTAACTCAGCAGCGTCAATTTTCAGACGGTACAAAGTTTTAATCTCGCCATTGCCTACTGTTTGTTCGTAAAGAAATACTAAAAGTTTCATCTCTAATTTCATCGTCGTATCGCTTTGTACTCGACTCGCTACGAAATTGGCCTTCTGTAAAATACGCTTCAATACTTTCGTGCTAGTTCGCGCTTTTTAAATCCGACGGAGCTTTTCTATACATTACTCTCCGGTAGTAGGAAGAGGAATATACCGATCAATTTGATACCTTTATTTCCTACCGTGAAAGTTGATTGAGTTGCTGCGGGTTGATTGAATTTTTTTCACGTGATCGAATGGAATCAACGATTGTCCGGGGGATTTAGTTTTCAGCATCAAGTACTTCAAATTCGCGACCAAGCGAATAATAAGGCTTAATGCATAATGCTGGCGTAACAAGTTATGGTAACATGCGATTTTGATACAACAAACAAAACAAATGCTATGAAATAATCTTTAAAACTTGATAACTACGAAGGTTTACATGCCAACTTTCGTGCATAATTATTTTAAAGAATTCAGAATTCTTTTTATACTTTGCTTCATCTCATTAATTTAATAATTGTTAATTATTCAACCAATTACTCATTACGACAACGAAAAAAGGCAGTACGCTTTACGAAGAAAAGATTTCAAAAGATGAAGAAAAAGAAGCAGCAACCTCCACAAGTTATGATCGATGAACCAAGTTATAAATCTTCGTTTTTACCTTCGTATTCGGTATTCCGGAGGATTCAAGTTTCCACGATGACATTCGTGTGATCGGGAGAATAAAAATTTTATTCCATCGTAAGACACTCTCGCACTGCGCCAAATTAGATAGGAGGGTGAAAGGATTTCTCGGGTGTAGCCGACAGCGAACTGCAACCCCTCGCAGCATGGAATTCACTATCGCGTGACGAACTATCGAACTTACGACAGACGCTTATCGCCAGAATAGGAGAAAGTCAAAATTGACTTCCGAGATATCGCGGATGCCAATGAAAAGTCGGCGACGGGTACGAAGGGATAATATCGTCGGTTAACGCCCGGTCGCTGCTAATTCGTCGATATTACTTCGGCACTTCACCGAGAAGTTCGTTGAGAAGGAAAAAGGGGATGAAGGAACGAGTAAACGCGCCCCGGTACCTATGCGAGTTTGAGTCACGGCTGGATACGAGAGGACTTGCCGCTCTCCTCGAAGTTATCGGGCTCCGCTTCGAAGAGAAAAGAAAAAAAAACGCGGCGAAGAAGTGGGATTACAGTGCACCCATTTCCGGTGAAGACTTCGCGATTCACGTACTAGAACAATACTAGTTGAGAAAGTTGGCAATTTTCAAAATTTAATCATCCTTCTAAATCGAAAAATTTACCAGGAAAAAGGCTTACCAAATATGAGACATGTTCTAATAATATATAAAATAATGTATAAAACTATTTCTCATTTTAATTATCAAACTCTTTCTTTAAATCGGTCGTTTAGATTATATTTCTATATACTTAAATAATGTTTCTTTGAAAAGATAAAACAAGCCGCGAATTAAATTTTTAAACTTGCTTTTCTCAAAAAGTCATTATTAATCGTGTCTGTTATTTCGTTTTTTTTTTCGAAGATACCTATTTGGTCGGTCTCTAATGTATATTTATATTCATATTAATTCGTTAGATATATTGTATCATATTGATACAAGATATCTCGAGAAGTTATTCGCGACAGATCTGAAATACGGCAAACGCGTGGAAAGAAGGAAGGAATTGGTGAAAAATAGTGGAAAGAAAAACGAGAATGAACTAATAAAAACGTCGGCGTTCTCCGCAAGCTCAATTTCTACGGAATGCGAGCGAAGCACGATCCACTTTTCTACTTTATTCTTCGACGTTCGGTCGTTTAACCCCTTAGCGCTACGCTGTAAGAAGATTCCACCGTGTGCTACCGGGGATTGTATCGTACTTGAATTCACACGCCGTCATAACACACCTTAATAAATGGCGAATATCCGGTAACGGATTTTAGATTTGCGTGAAGGCCAATATGACGAACACGTAAAGACTGACTTGCTTTATTAGTTTCCGATTTTATTGTCACTTGATCGTTTAATGTAAAAACGATCACCCAGCAGATTCCGTAATTTAATTCTCGTGATCGTTCACGAAATTGATTATTATACTATATTGTAGAAATTAACTCTCTTCGGAAATGTAAATTCTACATCAATGAATTTCAAAGTAAATTAGCTAACCACAAACAGCATAATTTTTATTGAAAATATTATTTAATATTTAAATTTGATATTTTACTAACAATTTAATGTTTATAATAATTGGATAAATAATAAAACATTTTTAATAATGAAATCAACAAGTAAAAAGAGGGTTTTAAGAGTTTAATGCGGTTAATGATGCGTAAATTAATATTATATCAACTTCAATAACTAATGAGATACGTAATTATAAATCGGACGTTTTGACTCTGCTTTGAGTCTTTTCAGCGATCTGGTAATTAAATCAAAATGATCTCACGTTTTCCGGCAATCGATCTATGTGAGATATTATATTTTTTTGTAATATTCTTATATCTTTAATACATATCTTGCATATTTGATATACATCTAAAATATCATTTTCATAGATTTGTCTTATATATGTATATGTATATAACATAATTTGTCGTTCATCGATAAGATCTCAAGTATTATAATTATTTCGCGCATAAATAAATATTAACAATTAATACCGAGAACAAAATAATGATGAATTACTCACCCTTGAGTTGCCTCGCCGTTGCGTCCGATGCCTCCCGTTCGTCGTCTGAAGCCTCCTCTGTCCTCCTCCTTTCTTGATTTTTCCTCCATCGTTCTTGTCACTTCACAGTGTTCACTCAACGCTCACTCGCGATATTAATTATACATGACGCGCATTTTACCATACAGCAATAAAAAATTTACGCGGGAAAGATCGTATCGTCACATCGTTTAAATAAGTGAAACGGACGAACGTCGAACGACAAACGACGAAAACTAAAGAGTTTTATATGATAGTACATGTTTAAAATCTCCGCGAATACCTCTCGCGATCACAGTTTAAGGAATAATGAGACACACACGGAGAGAACGACCTACACACTCGAGTGCCACCGTGCAAATGATAACAAAGCGACCTTCAGCAAACATAGCGCGCTGAAACACGTATACGTCATAAAAACAAACACCAAGGCCACGCACTAACCGATTTACATATTGTCTCACTTCGCAATATTTAACATTATGTAAAATAAATGCTTTAAACTGTTCCATTTCTTTTCCACATTTACATTTTGCCTCATATCTCAAGTTACTTATCAGATACTGTCGATAGTTCTTCGCTGTTGGAATCATTTGATCTGGCAATTCATGTATTATTTCCTGTAATTAAAAAAACAATAAATTATATTTACATTTAGAACAAAAAATTCAGAATGTGATATAAGATCATAAAGTTAGGCGTCATTAAAGCTAAATTATTGTATTTAAAATTATATATCGCATTTTGGTGGCAAATATTATAAATGACCGTTAAGCAATATCGATACTGTTTAATCTTTATAATATTAATAATTCCAGCAATATCTATCATGCAGACTATCATGCAGATATCGAATTTTCATTTGTAAAAATATTTTAAAATAAGTTTTATTGAGACGACTACATGAACGAGTGATTATATAATGCTAAACAATCAGGTCAGCTTTTTACATCTGAAAATAGACTTTCGTATGTACGATAAAAGTTAAAAACATATATCGTTAAAAAATATTATATCAACATTTACGTAACAATCGTTTAAATTAATAATATAAAATTTGATTATAAAAGAAACATATATGTTATATATTGTTTTTTAATATACTGGTTATATATAGCAAAGCGCAAAAAGTAGAATTATGTATCTTCAGTTGTATTTTCAGCCTTCGTTTCCATATTATCTCCTGAAGATTTAATAGAATTCAGTGAGATGTAAAACGTATAAACGTATCTGATGTAAAAATATCAGAAATATAAGTTTGACAAGAGCATGTTATTTCATCACTTCTCGTTATTAAATTGTTGGCTTGTGATATATCACTATATCGCAATTTTATTCATGATGTAATACAATAGAATTGGCATTGTTGTCTGTCGTTTATCATACTTTCCAACATTTGTTAAAATTTTAGAACACTAGATTATAACATACGATTGAATCAGTCCAATATGATTCAATGACGTAGATAATAAATAATAAATAAAGAGGAAAATCGAGAGATGATGGCAATATGGCCAGATATTGTTCATGATATCACAGATATGATTGAGAGTTCATTTCAGATATTATTCTACATGGATGAAAAAAGTAAATTATTATTAATTAAAATACGGTACAATAGCCAATTGTATAGTATTTAGTCAATATGTAACACGAAAAATGAATAAAAATTCATTTGATAGATTGATCGATCTATTCTAAAATAAATTCTTTCAGTATCGTTAGATGTAATACAATAAATGTAATATAAAATTTCGCAATACTTATAAAATCTTTTTCTATTAATTTATTTATGATATATTTTATGATTTGCGACTGCAAATAGTAATTTATTTATATACTTAGGAAGAAAGAGAGGGTCGGGAGGAAGAGAAAACAAATTTTGTGTGAATAAAAATAAAAGCGTTTTAGAGATCTCCCAGCTTCGATCAATTAACCTTTTACTAGATATTTCACATTAACTTTGCTCGACGTCTTTCTCGCGCATCGTCGTAAATCGTTAAATTAAACTTTAATAAATTTCAAAGATACAGCAGTAAAAGCGTTTTCTGCTCATCAAACGAGCAACAGTAATTAGAAGGATTCCGTAGCTAAATAAGTACATCTCATACATTTATGTGTCATGCTGCTTGAAAAGTACAATACGAAAGAAAATTTACCTTGCCTTCCTATTTAATATTGTGCATATTCGCATATGCAAAGAATTATTTCAACAAACAGCGATGTATACAAAACGAAGAAACGGTAAATTAAAAAAAAACATCGTACTAGTATGATGAACTGCAAGATGAAGAACATTTACTTCTGAGTTTTCTAGCAACATCGTTTATGCTCTTGATAATTGGATTTCCCTATGTACCTCAAAAATAAATCAAAAACCGAGAATGTAAAAAGAAAAATTACACGGCGGTCGCGGGGACAAATTATTTATTTATAATTATTTACAGACGCAACAAAATCGGCAGTTATATATTTTGAAAGGGCATCGTCCAGGGAAAATTTTAAGACCAAAAAAGTTTGAGTAACAAAATCTTTTAACTAACTATTAAGCTGCGAAGTCGCGAGAAACGGTGGTCACGGGGACAAATTATTTATTTATAATTATTTACAGACGAGCAACAAAATCGGCGATTGTAGATTCTTAAAGTAACAAAATAGCAACAAATTCTGGTGTTCATTCAATTCATTTTTTCGATTTGAGTACTCTATATATTTTTTTTCTAATATGAGGGAGGTTAGCTTGGCAGTAAGCTGCCCTCCCCCCATTTCGATTTTTATTTGCTAAACGGTTTGAGCAACAAAATCGGGACTAGGGTAACTAATTAGCAACTAAAGAGTACTAAATTTTTTGATAGGTGCGGATTTTTTTTTGCGATGCTGGGAGGGCTAACTTGAAATATCATATGATACTTCTGTAAAATCGTCACGGATCGTTAAAGCAAATCTAATTCGATGAACATTCCCAGGAATGGATTGTCTGCAGTCAAACGTCTCGTCTAATCCAAGGGGAAAATGTCTACCTCCGTAAATGGCCATCTACTCCCGCGTTCTAACGGGATTTCACATCTTCGCGACGAATACCGATGTGGCGTCATGCATACGGACATCCTGTATTGTCTCTCGCTCTACCGTCCAACCCTTCGAAATTGCTCTTATACTCCCCTCAGTTATTACTTAACTATGTCGCGACGGCTGGAATGGAACATGAACGATGTACATCGCAATCTAAGCTGGAATTCCGCCTCCGATCTGACACATATTTAATTCAATCGATACCGCGTCGGAATTGTCTGCAGAATTTGCAATTATATCAGAAACGATCAATACGGAACACTGGTAAAACGTAATTTCCTCAACGCACTGGTTGACATTAATAGCAATCGCTTTTACCACATATTCGCTTCTTCTTCAACTAAAGCGTTCGTAAAAATATTTTTTTTGTTTTACAATATTCATACATGCAAATTATTTTAATTAAGATTAAAATCAACGAATATCGACCGATAAAACTGCGATAAAATTCCCTTATCGGTATTATCATCTTATTGAACTGCAATAATACATGTGAATCATTTTCTCTGTAGTACTAAAGTAACTTTATTTATTTCATAAAAATAGAGCCAGACTTGGAAGCAACGCACGAAAGGAATGGATCGTTCACATTACAGACCATGCAGTACTTTGAAACAATATGCAGAGAAGTGAGGGAGCAATATTAGAACTTTCTTTCACATTTGTTTTGATAAGGAAACACAAAACGATTCAGAGACGAGAGAGAGAGAGAGAGAGAGAGAGAGAGAGAGAGACATGGTGTGTCCTCTCATTATCGGAAAATATGATAATACTGGTGTCGCGAGGGAAATCGCGGAAACCAGTATCACGATCGTGCGGCAAATTGAATGAAAGGAAACGTAAGATGGTCAATTCTTTTTCTTATGCATGCAAATGCGTATTGATCACAATTCCGAGGAATGTAATTGCAAAAAATGATTTCCCTAACGCCTTTTATATCTCTTTTATTATTAACTGCATATATGTGGCACGCGTTATTAGAACTTTTTTATAATATACAATTTATAATAGGTATACATATAATTTAAATATACAAATCATATATTATTAATATGTGATGAGAGATTTTATTATCACATTTTTTCCCAGTATGCATTCTTTGATTTTTTTAATTAAAAAAAATGCTGAGGAGATATAACAAAATAAAAATGAAAAATATTTGTGAGAGGACTGATAATAAAAACAAATTTGTTTCACGGCTTCAATTGAGTCGTCCGGTCAATGCACATAAAATATGCCCAAGCTTTTGCGAAATAATTTAATGAGTTTCTACTCAAGAATTACGGTTACAATTCTATTTTAATTCCATTTACATTGATATATTTAAGAACTCACACATTGATTTCCTATTCTGACAAAAAAAGTTTAATCGTTCTGTTATTGATTTACTTTTGCGCTAATTAACTGCCTTTTGACGGACATTAGTTGAGCATTAAAAAAAACTTATGCATTATATATTTTTATTTAGTATTTACCTATTTATTCGATATACTTCTATTATCTATTTATTCTATTATCTATTATTCTATTACTCTGTTACTTCTATTACTTCTATTATCTATTTGCATTTAACTTTTTGTTATTTAAATAAAAACAATTTTACTCTTAATAAGTAAGAAATATTTAATAAGACTGATTCAATCATGGTCGCACAATTTGCCTCAAAATCCTATTTGTTCAAAAGCTTTTATAAAGTTAATCGTGTTACGAGATTTGCTCCGAGAGCTCGCGGTGGAAGTATGAAAATGAAGCAACTGCATCCAAACGAACACCATTCATCGAGCTGGATGCTCATCCACAATTGAATTCGTCTTACTCTCTGATATTCATTCCTAACGCGTAATCTTTGAATTATCGTAAAACAAATCAAATTGATATTATAAATCAAAATCAAGCAGCAATATTATTTTGGAATAAAAAAGATTTTTATAAAATACATATATAAAAATTACGATATAATATAAGAATAAGAAGAAAATTATTTTATTCGTTAAAATATTGAGTAAATTATTGAATGAAAAATATCAATAAAATATTTTAATTGATTTGCCTTCATATATTTTCTTTTTTTATGTGTTTCCCCACTGAAAAAATATCTTATCCTATTTTTTTACGAATCGATTTAAATTCTTTTAAACTTTTTATTATTGTCACTATCATCAAGAATTCACGAATCCGGTATTTTTTTAAAGTGACTAGAACATAACATTGCGCGCGCCATTCATTTTTCAAAATATTAAATATAATATGAATAAAAAATACAACTAATTTTTTAAAAAATGTTTAACAATTTTTATATACCTATATATATTTTTTTTTTATATATAGTAATA